>JAMWET010000165.1:75000-79053 GCA_024036415.1 Prochilodus magdalenae | reverse complement strand
ATCGTAAAAAATAGGAAAAAAAAGAATAATAGGTGGGAAAGTATAAGAAAAAGAATGGTTGTATTATAATGTTGTGATAATTATTGGGAAAAGGTAAGAGATGTTGTTCATGTAAAATTTGGAAGGAGAAGTTGATAAAAAGTTGGTGAAAATAGGAGAGAGGTCGTGTGAACTAAAAACTGGAGAATTTAAAAGAAAACCTGGGTCTTGTTTTAACTACTTTAGATTTGAGAAATCAGTTTATACATTTTAAAAGTTTCTGATCCACTTATAAAATGTGTAGAGTAATGTTGCTTGCCATTGTGTGTTGTCATGCAAACCTCTTCCTCCCACTCTTAAAACACTGATACAACACCGGAGAAGAATGCTACAAGCACAGCTTTCCAGTATCCTTAGTTTCAGGGTGCTGCCATCTCTACATTCACGCATAGAGGTGCGGGTATTATGGGTACAGTAGTTGGCGATGCTCTCATGGAAACCTCAAGGCCACTGGATATGTGAAATTGCTACATGATGATGTGTTTCCCTCTTTATGCACTGAGGCTGGCACGTTCCCTGAGTTTTTCCAGCAAGATGTGTTAACATTTGCCGCTTGATTGCTCATTGGTTGCCCTTTGTCCCCCCCAAGTGGCCGAAGGTGGATCTGCAGAAACCAGAGACCTTACAGTAGACTTGACTTACGAACAGGAACACATGGAGCGAGCCCGAGAGTCATCTGTATGAGTGAGCTTAGTGAAGTAGTGTTTGATTCTGATCAGAAGCTAACCTTGTCTCACTTCCATCCGGGAACGCTGACAGTCCTGGGAGCTCCTTATGCAGAGCCCCTTTTCAAACAGGCTTAGGATTCGCCATTGCGGATGTCAGAAGCCCTCTTTAAAAACATGGTCTGACCATCTATAGGGCTAATCATTCCCCATCCCCCCATCCCCAACAGCTCAGTTCACCAGCTGGTTATATGCTGCACACCACGAGAAGATCAGGAGAACCGAATCATGTGGCGTCATTAATTAAACGAGAAACTATTTTCTATCACGGTATTTCGCTTTTCCTCTTCAGCAGCTTTTCCACTTCATCCTAGCGAAGTCTGGGAATCCAATTTCAGGCTTTTCTATTCAGGGTGCCTTTGACCTTTTCAACATTTGCACAACGTTGGTGGATGGAAATTCTGCTGTTGACTTCTGCACTCTTTCATTCCTGCACAAACGCAAACCAGGAGCCAAACGATTCAAACCTGTAGAAATCATGACTGGACATCTGCACCAAGAAGGTTGATATAAGAAGACTCTGGCGATTCTGGCCGAGTTCTTTTGGTCTGGCCACCCACCCACCCATCAACCCACCCACCCATCAACCCATCAACCCATCCACCCACCCATCCACCCATCCTATCCTATCCCATCCTATCCCATCCCATTCCATCCTATCCCATCCTATCCCATCCCATTCCATCCTATCCCATCCTATCCTATTCCATCCTATCCCATCCCATTCCATCCTATCCCATCCTATCCTATCCCATCCTATCCCATCCCATTCCATCCTATCCCATCCTATCCCATCCCATTCCATCCTATCCCATCCTATCCTATTCCATCCTATCCCATCCCATCCTATCCTATCCCATTCCATCCTATCCCATCCTATCCCATTCCATCCCATCCTATCCCATCCTATCCCATCCTATCCCATCCCATCCCATCCTATCCTATCCCATTCCATCCTATCCTATCCCATCCCATCCCATCCTATCCCATCCCATCCCATCCTATCCTATCCCATTCCATCCTATCCCATCCTATCCCATCCTATCCCATCCCATCCCATCCTATCCTATCCCATTCCATCCTATCCCATCCTATCCCATTCCATCCTATCCTATCCCATCCTATCCCATCCTATCCCATCCCATCCCATCCCATCCTATCCCATCCCATCCCATCCCATCCACTCCACTCCACCTGGGTTTGTCCACACTTTGGACCGGTACTGTACATGCTGCTGGTTCCTGTGCCGGTAGTTCTCGGTAGTTTGTGGTGTTGGCTGTTCAGAATCAACAGTGGGAGGATTTTATAGCATGCAATGGAGTTTGGTACCTGTGTATATGAGCTCCAGCTGTTTCTGTCTTCGCTTGGAAACATTCCTCTGTCTGTCCCTGAGACACTTTAAGACTAAACACGTCAGCAGGTCCTTTACTGTCCGCTGTAAGCCCGCTGAAACCACAGCACAGGTGTAGGTGACTGAGCAGTGATGCCAGCCAACAGTAGGCAGAAATGGTACTGGCGATCCGCTCATCACAGAGACACTGTAATGATATGTGAGCGCCTGTGTACTCAGACCAAAGGTGGTCTAGAATAGAGTTAAATACAGAGAACATGTTCATTTTAAGTGCTCAGAGTGTCCAAGTGACAAATCTCGGACAGCCAAGATAAGTCTTTTAAGGCATGGTGCTTGGTAGTTATTCTTGATTTATCTAATATTACACGTAGTTTCAGATTAATCATTGCCATGATAGTGCTTGGTTGCCCTCGAGTGCCCAGTCCCTCCGATTCGTGTCAGTATGATGGTTTAGCATGATTCAGCCATTGCAAGCCAGTGTCTTATCTACTACAGACAATACACCTTACAGTAAGATGGTATTTTGCTCATTTAGGTTGGATAAGAAGTGTTTGTAGATCGAGAATGTCGTGGTCGTGAGCTAATCTGTCATGTAGAAACGCACTTCTGATATCTTAATTGAGCTAACCTCAGCCTGTGAGCTTGAGGGGGTAATGTAACCGAATTTGGGTGCTGTTCGAGACTCTAATCATAGACCACTGCATAATTGGCAAAAGGTTGATATGGTGGGGAGCTTTGACGTCATGAGACAGGCCTTTGACGTCATGAGACCTTTCATGAGCTCGGGGCTCGCATGTGTGTCGTAAGCACTAAGGAAATGGAACCTACTGCACCTATGTGGTGGCTGACTGGGGGTATAAGGCTAGGCATGTGTGTGCAGGAGTGCTTCCATTCTGACCCAGGGCTGTCCCGTAGTGTTGGTACGGCGTCTCTTTTGGAAAGAACGTAATCATAGTCGCCTCGAGAGACGCCAAAGATAGGGGATTCAAGGCAGCTAGCAATTTCCAGTGGTTGCGTGAGGAGGAGGAGGGTCGCATCGAGGGGTCCGTGATCCCAGGAGGATTTGCCAGGATTACCGCCTCATAAATCCGACGGTATCGTATCGCGCCATACTGGTCTTACAGATACCACCATAGCAGGCTTTTGGCAGCAGTGGATAGAAGAATGCACACAGCTGGGAACTCCCAGGACCTGGGAGACCTACACGAACCAGGGAGAGGGAGACGGCGGACAGTGAGCCGTGATGCCCCCCTATGAACCGTCCTCTTAGTGCCAACACCACTGCACCACACATGCACGCATACCGTTACCACGACCGTCCTTAACACCACGTCACCGTCACCAAACAGACTGCTGAGTCAGGCACTAGTGAGTCACCAGACTGTCATGGGACGTGACCTCAGAATCGGCAGCGGCTCATCTTCAGTGACGTAATCGATCCCGCTTTAGTCTTGGTGGAGACGCCCAACGAGTGCCAGCATTGGAACGTTTCAGCTCGACATTCCGTTTGAAAGCCTGCTGACCCGAATCACACGGCACCCAGACCTTGGATGCTGTGTGGAGGCATCTTTGCGGCCGGCACCTGGTCAAAGTGCCAACGATGGTAGTCACATCCAACGCCTACACCCCTACCGCAGCCGCATCTGAAGGAAACTCCGTGTGCTCAGGGAGATATTGCATCCCAGCGAATGGGATGGGGTCCTACAGCTAATGATCACAGGACACCGTTAGGAGCCTCTGCTGGGACGTGGCTCCCTACGTGTCGTATCTCGTCACGTGTATGAGCTACGTTAGTCTTGGGAGTTAAGTCTGACATGAAAGAGGTGCGTGTGCTGTTTTAAAGTTAAAGTCGGGACCCGAGCTGGGTACCGCAAGTTTTTTTTGGTTTTTTTTTTTTTTTTTTTTCTTGAGGGGAAGGTGGTGTTTTTGGGGACGGGA
>JAMWET010000165.1:67500-70000 GCA_024036415.1 Prochilodus magdalenae | reverse complement strand
GACGGGTGAGGTATCCGACTGGGCTAAAGAACTGTGTTAGACCTGCCGACAGGGTTTTTACAGCCGCGCTGAGAGCGGGACAGGGAAGATGAACCCCCTGGATGTTGAAGTCCTATCTCTCACACGAGTGTCTAAATTGCTCCTCCGGAGTGTCGTTGTGGAGAAGTCTGTGGAGCAGTTCGGGCCGGTGATCTCAGAGGCGTAGACGTGGAGGGGCTGTATGAGGATTAGGGCATTTTGGTGGAATATCTTCTCCAGTGATGGAGACTGTGATGGAGCACCGCAGTGTGAAGGGTCATCTCAGATTGTCCCTCAGTACTGGGGTCCTTCTCAGGAGGCCCAGTGTCCGCTCTCTCCATCTCCGCTCTGCTTCGTGTGTCTGTATATGTGACCATGTTGGTAATAAAAACAGTTTAGAGTTTTTTATTTTTAGTTTGTTAAAAAAAATACGTTAACTGTAATCCATCCGTCCGTCAATATGTTCATCTGTCCATCCATCCATCCCTCCTATTTGTTTACTGTCCATTTATCCATTTATCTACTTATCCTATATGTTTACCATCCATTTATCCATTTATCACACTGTAATCCGTCTATCCGTCGTCCATCCATCCTTCCATCCAATACGTTTACCTACCATCCTTTCAACTATCCATTTATCTACGTATCCTATATGTTCGTCCATCCCTTCATCTGATACGTTCACATGTCCGTCCGTCCGTCCATCAGTCCTTCCATCCAATATGTTTACCTAACATCCTGTCAGCTGTCCATTTATCTACGTATCCTGTATGTTTGTTCATCCCTTCATCCCATATGTTTATCCGTCCATCATCTATCCATCCCGTTTGTTTACTGTCCATTTATCCATTTATCTACTTATCCCTTCATCTCATACGTTCACCTGTCCGTCCCTCCGTCTGTCCATCCATCCATCCATCCAGCCAATGTTTACCCTCCATCCTTTCAGCTCCATTTACTCAACGGTCCTGTGATATTCTTCACCATCCCTTTCCAGCTGTTCATGTTTATCCGTCATGTCCTCACTCTCATATTTGTTACTATCCATCCCATCTACTTATCCATATGTCTCACCGTTCACCTGTCCGTCCATCCATCCATCCATCCATCCATCCATCCATCCATCCAATGTTTACCTACCATCCTTTCAGCTGTCCATTTATCTATATATCCTATATATTCATCCATCCCCTCATCCCATACGTTCACCTGTCCGTCCATCCACCCATCCATCCATCCATCCATCCATCCAATGTTTACCTACCATCCTTTCAGCTGTCCATTTATCTTTATATCCTATATATTCATCCATCCCCTCATCCCATACGTTCACCTGTCCGTTCGTCCGTCCGTCCATCCATCCCATTTTTTTTTTTTTACTGTCCATTTATCCATTCATCTTTGTATCCTATACGTTCATCCATCCCCTCATCCCATACGTTCACTTGTCTGTCCAGCTATCCCTTCCAGTTTCCCATCTATGCGTCTATCCATCTATCCATCCCCAACCCATAACCCCATACACTCACCCACCATATCGACATTTCACCCATCCAACCACTCACCCACCTTTTACGTTTTGCTCCTCACGCTGTGCGCCCATCTCGTGTGTTCAACTGACCCACCAACTCATCCTTTCACCCACCTACTACATCATACCTCACACTTTCAGACTGTGAATATTTATTTACTAAAATAAAGGTCTGTATTAATAAATATCTAGGACTTGGGCTTGGTTAGTCACCCCTGAGGAGGTGCTTCTGGTGAGGTCGAGACCTGAAGCTTAGCGGGCGGTCCTCACTCATCCCGTCACTTATCTGAACACTCGATACAGAGAGCATGCAGGCAGCGAGAGGCGTCCTGGTTACCTCTCATCACCACCATCCCAGAATTACAGTTCTCCAGCAGCCCCTCAGTGGTCCGCTGAGCTGACACTGTTCTCATGATCATCTTTCAGCGCTATGATGCCTCTCCATCTTTCTCTGTGTTCAGCTTTATCCCGGCCAGGTGTCTGTGTGAAGGAGAGGACGTACCCAAGTTTAAAACCAAGTCCTTCATCCAGGCCGCCCTGAAGAGAAACGACCTCACTAAAGTAGGACATGTAACTTCAGCACACGGTACAGCCTGACGGGTTAACCCTGCGCCTGACATTCACACTGTGCCGCGTGTGTTTCAGTTCCAGACCTGTCTAGTACGGCACTGCAAGAACGCGTTCGCCTGCAGTTTGAGACATCAGTCCGGCTGGCAGCTCGTGTTCTCGGGAGACACCATGCCCTGTGATGCACTTGTACACATGGGTAAGTTTAGCACACACTGAACCTTTACTGTGGCCTTAGGTGCGTTATCCTACATCGGCTGTACATCCTACATCCCACACTGCTAACGTTTACGGGCCATGCTGTCTAAGGAAAAGGGGAAAACACTTTGTACATGTTAGAAGCTATGGGAAACCAGAACCAGGAATAGAATCACTGTGGTC
>JAMWET010000165.1:47500-62500 GCA_024036415.1 Prochilodus magdalenae | reverse complement strand
ACCAACAGCAGGGCCGAAAGATGGAGCAGCACACAAATGTGTGGAGAAGGCAGAGTCGGTATGATACTGGAGTTAAGTGTCCCGCTGTTCTCCCACCCGCGCGCCTCTCCGGTCCTCAGCTGCCGAACAGAAACGACTCGGGGAATAAATGGGCTCTGCCCTTGACCGTCCACATTTCCTTTAGTGGGCGCTTTTATCTTATTGGATTCTCGGCTGAGATGGGCTTCGATTTGTCCGCGCGCTGTCCTGCGCTTCGGAGTGCATCTGGATTGTTCTTAGTTATAGAGTCATGCTGGAAACAGAGAGAGCGAAAGCTTTGACCTTATCATGAGAATAATGAAATTCTAAACGCAGGACTTCAACAAAGGCCTCAGGTTTTAAAGAGCAGGCGTACGGTGGGTTATTTCGGAAGGCCCCTCCTCCTCCCTCCCCTGCCCCGGCCACATCGATCCAAATAGCCGCTGCTCTAACCCACCAGGTCTTTTGTGAGCAGTGAGGGTCAGTCCATAATGCGAGCTCACCAGTAAAGGCTGATTTGAAAGTTTGAGCTCTGTATTCCATGTTTTGAAACTTTCCAGGTACGGTTTCATTTCTCTGTAATGAATCCCCCATATAGAACGTTCTGTAGGCTTGCATAAGCAGAAGTCTGAGGAACGTTAAATCCATATTTGGGTTCCTGTAGATCATCGGAAGGTCTAATAAGGTCTGATAATAGATTTTTAAGGTCATGGAATGTGTGAAAATATCTATTTTCACTCTTAGAGGTATAACATGGCAAACAAATCTGTCCAAAGGATATTCATTCTGTTCTAGACTGGACTAGTTGTAGCTTATAGCAGCTTAATGACTGTCAAGTCAGCTTTAATATCCAGCCTCACGTTCACCAACTCGTCCTCCATAGCGACATAAGAACGTGAGTTGTTGGAAACACGCACCTTTGTATCACAAACTTTCCGAAAAGCTCTCCAAACTTTTAATGGTCAGCGTAGACCCGGAGTCGGCCCTGCAAGCAAGCACCATTTTTCAGAAGGTGGTGAAAGCCAGGCTCTCGCCCGGAGAAAGGCAAGCTGGGGTTTGAAGTCTACAGACTCTTCGGGTTTCACGTTATGATAATTGACAGGATGACCAATTAGTCAGCGGCAGCTCCTGGAACGCAGCCAAGCACTTCAGCTTTTTAGCCCAGGTGAGGAGAACTATCAATTTGTCATGGTCTGTCTCAACTCTCCAGAGATGCAGCGGTCAGGCTAGTGGGAGCTGTGGAAGAAGAGGGAGGAAAGGTCCCCCAGTCTGAGTAGCTCTTCTCTAGGTGCGTCATTGTGAGTGGGTTGGTGTAGCTCAGCGGATAACACCACGACCCGTCAGGGAGCCACCGCCACCGCATGTGGGAGACTGGGGTTCGAATCCCGGTCTGGGTGACTAGGCTGTGCTACACCAATGAGAGTCCTTGGGCAAGACTCCTAACACCACACTGGCCCACCTGTAATATGATTAACCATGTGAGCCGCTCTGGATAAGAGTGTCAGCTAGATGGCGTAAATGTGAATGTGAGTGCTGACGTTAGATCGGCGTTATTTTAGACCTTTAATTATTTCGTTTCCAGCCATCGAATACAATGTGATCCTTTTTTTCAGCTCTGATATAAAATATCGTCAATTTTTTTTTTTCGTTGATTTTTACTTTTATGTCTTATTTTATCACATGAGCTGCTGTTAACACTTTGGAGAAATTTCATGAAGACTGGACCAACACAAATGGCCCAAAACTGCTTGGAAAGACATCTGGTTCCATTGACTTCCATTCAAATGAAATGAGGTTTTGGCCTCTCCTGTAAAGTGGCCTTTTTGGAGATACCTGTTCTTCTTTGAACAGCGATGTTATATAATAAATGATATAGAATAAGTATCACATTTAACAGTTTTGAGTGTACCCACACCTCGCCTTCATTACAGCCTGCATTCCTTTCAGGGGACCAAAAAAATCTGCAGCCACGCCTTCAAAGTTCAGTCCTAGACGTGGGTTGCGTTTTCCATTTCACCTAATCCAAGTAATCTCAGGCACGTTCAGTGGTCTTGAGGTCTGGTCTTGGGGTGGTCAGTCTATTGTTCTCCACATCTGGACACTTACTCAAACACGTTTTCAGATCTGAAGAAAGAGTGGGGCTTGAGTTTCTCCTCTCTCTCAAACATGAAAGCTTGAGGTTCTTGGCCTCCCTCTGCTTCATGCTAATCGTGGACCATCATCTAATCTCTAATCTGCTCAGAAATGTCTCCTGAGAAACAAATAACTCACATAATGGACCTTTTAACTGGAGATTAGGGTGGTTTATGTCGACCAGTATAAATGGGCCACAGTGGTTTGATTGTGTAGATATAGATTAATTGTTCAGAAGGTTTTTGGAGGAAGGATTAAACCAAGTACAGTGGAACGTAGCCAGGAACGTAGCAACAGGAGGTACCGCTCTACCATCCACAGGGGCTTTAGTAGTTTGTTTGGATTTGTACAGTACAGTGGAAAAAGGTCGGTGAGATGATTGGCTGCGTACCTCAAAGGGGAATGTTCTAATTTTCACATTGTTCAGATTTATTGAAAGTAAAATTGCTTATTGAGTGAATTTTTTTTTTTTTTTTTTTACACACTTACAGACTGGTGACAAATTTCAAAACATGAGATCTGTGTTTTCCTTACCTTTCTTATCCTTCTGCTATTACCAAACACACCTCTGGTTGTGTATATCATAATGCCATCTCTCTTCATGTGATAAAGTACAGCTCTGGAGAAATGTAAGAGCCCCCTGTACCTGATCAGTGTCTCTAGGTGTGCAGGTTCTGGGTTTGTGTTGGTTCTGTTTGATTCTCTACACTACTGGAACCATGTCTCCCAAACTCCAGATCAGATATTGTATTAGATCTGTGTATTTAGAAAATCACTAATGACCTCCAGAAGCCTGTGTTTAGAACCATGCTCGCTGTGCGTTTCCCCCCAGCCACCGCTCGCCAGTCTCTCTGTAGGTCACTCGAGGTCATCTTACGGTGGGTACGGGACATTGGAATGAGGTGGCGCTCATCACGGTCAGTAGAGAGGGGGTTTGGCCCTCTGCCAGTCTGTAGCTGTGTTGTCCTGTGTGTTGGCTGCTGGACCTTGTTCTTATGAACCAGACGCTCACTGTATCTGCCAGTAAAGCTAGAACCCAACCTTCGGTTCCTCACTGAGAACCTGCTGTACATGTGGAGATGCTGGTTTAGGAAGGAACCGGAGTGGGCTCTGATTTATTTCCAGAGCTGGATGTATCTGTATGGATATGTAAGCTTGAACATGTATCTTGAAGTGCTTAAATGAGATTTTGTGAAGATAGTATGAATGCTGAGTTTCGGTCTGAGGGGAATGACGTGTTTGGCGGGTGAACGATGCTTCCTGTGATGTTGAGTTTCTCGTGCATCATCTGTACGTTGAGGAAACACGGCGTCAGCTCTGCTGTAATGCTGAAGCCTCGTGTTTGTTTTCCAGCACCACCTCGCAGGCCATCGACATCGGCATGAAGATGAATGCAGAGTTCATCATGCTGAACCACTTCAGCCAACGCTACGCCAAGATTCCTCTCTTCAGCGATGACTTCAATCAGCGCGTGGGAATCTCCTTCGACCACATGCGGGTGAGCAGTTTTACAGATCGCTTCCTCCGTGATTTTTTTTTTCTCCAGCTGTTGTTTTGCTGAACGCTGCGTGTACAATTATGTACATGTGATTGGTAAGTTAATTGCATTTGCATTTTAAATACGTCTGTGTTTGCAGGTCCGAGTCAGCATTTCTGACCTCTTGAGTTAAATAAATGGACAACGGATTTCCAGAAATTGAGAAAAGCTTTAGCAAGATAAGACTGAACACAAAGTAATGACTTTCCATCCACATCAGATATAAATCAGTCATAAAATATCGTATTTACTGAAGATAAGATGCCTTTATTGTCATTGCACAGTGTACAACGAAATTGAGCAGCAACCCGACGGCACTTTACACTCCAGATAATTAAACATATGGCTAAAATACATAAAGTGCAAAAATTGAGAGAGAGAAAAATAAATAAATAAATAAAATTAAATTAAAATAAAACAATAATATACATATATACATAAATATAATATTTATATATAATAAATGACTATAGAAACTGTATATTCTAAACAGACAATAGACAGGTGAGCTAGCAGTTAGTTATTGCACATTCTTTGGATAGCTTTTAGTTATAGTTATTGCACATTAAGAGTTTTTTTTTTGCATGGAAGAATATATATTGCACCCTCGAGGGCAAATAGTGCAATAGCACAGGGCTGAAATGGACCACTGGAACAGTATACAGTGTTGAGGGAGTGTTTAGTTCGCTTTTACTGAGCACAGTGGTCTATTACACTCACTCACAGAGCTCACGCTAGGATGGGTTCGAACAGTGCCTCACACTACCGGGCCCTTCGTGAGGGTCTACCTTGAGTAAGACTCCCCATATTGAGCTTTGGTTGACCCGTACGTGCGCTAAGCTATTAGCCGTAGCTCACCGCAGGCTCGGTAGATGGATCCAAGCTGTCCTGAGACCTGCCCGTGTTCCAGGTTTACAGCCCAGTCCGTGTGGAGTATTTAATAAACTCAGCTCATGTTTAATTCGTGTTCCAGATCCAAAAAACAGATAAATCCGAATCCTTCCTCGGCTCAACTGGGCTCCTCTGAAATGGACACTGTGTTCGCAGAGGAGAGAGGAGTGGAAGATGAGTTTCAAGAAGAACCCTCCTGTAGAGATTGCAGGGGGAGAGGCTTTGGGGCGTGGAGGTCTAACATGCAGGAGGAAGGAATGGAGGGGCGTGAGAATTAGAACAGGAGGGAGGTGATATAGAACAGTAACACAGTGTTGAGGAGTGTTTACGTCGCTTTTATCTGAGCTTCTACAGTGGTGGTTTAAGAGTCCTTGTCAGTGTGTGTGGAGGTGTGTGTGCCCTATCTGAACCTCATCAGCCTGGTTTCTCTCAGCTGCATCTGCAGTATACACACGATTTTAGAGAGTTTCCCACTCGTAAGTGGAGACCGCAATCTAGATCAATATAAATCAGTATTTTGATTTTGATTGTATGCCTTTGTGGTCTCTGTCCATAAATGAATGATTTTGCTCGACATTTTGTGTGATGTTTTTAAAATGGACCAAGGCTGAAATACATTAATGGGCTGGAATGGTTCATTTAGCAAGCTAGCTAACTCAACAACCACAAATAATAATAATAATAATAATAATAATAATAATAATAAGAGATATTTACATTTATGGCATTTCTGTGACTCTCTTATGTCCCAGAGCTGTCTTACAAGGTTCTCACATATGTCAGGTAGGCCAGTGTAGTGTTAGGAGTCTTGCCCAAGGACTCTTATTGGTGTATGAGAAAGAACAGAGCCGGAGACAAATCACACTGTCCCATTTTGGATATCATCTGTCCGACACGGCACATCACCTGTCTCACATCTGCCAGTCGTTACGTTATATACATCTATTTCCCATTAATCTGTCTCACATCTGATTCACATCTCACTCACATCTCATGCTCCATGATCGGGATTCCATATCTGTGCCTCACATACCGTCCCTTCGGTGAGGGTCTACCTTGAGTAAGACTCCCCATATTGAGCTGTCCCATAATCTCTGTCCCGTACAGTGCGTCTAAGCTATTAGCCCGTAGCTCACCGCAGGCTTGGTAGATGGATCTCACATCTGTCCCATAATCTGACCTGCCCGTGTCTCACATCTGTTTACAGGCCAGTCCGTGTGGAGTATGTAATAAACTCAGCTCATGTTTAATTCGTGTTCCAGATCCGCCTGGGAGATTTCCGAATCCTTCCTCGGCTCCTGGCTCCTCTGAAGGCACTGTTCGCAGAGGAGATCGAGGAGATGGAAGAGAGAAGAGAAAGGAGGGAGCTGAGAGCGGGGAAGGCTGTGGGGGTGGAGTCTAACGGTGAGGCAGGAGGAAGAGGAGGGGCTAAGAGAGAACAGGAGGAGCCTAATCAGGAAACGGTCCCACAAACTGTCTCAATCTCGATCTGAATCTGTCTACACATCTGTCAACCTTTATAGTCTATGGAGGACCATTTAATCTGTCCCACATCTGTCCCTCATCATCTGCCTTTCTCTGTCCTGCATCTGCATCTCTCACACGACCACTGTCCAAACCCGGAGGACCACATCTGTCCCATACTCTGCCTGACATCTGTCCCATAAGCTCTGTCTCACAGCTACTGTCCCCAGTAATCTGAGAGTAGCTGGTCTCGCATCTATCCCAATATCTGTCATAAAACAGTGACTGTCTCACATCTGTCTCACATCTGTCTCACATCTGTCCCATAATCTGTCTCACATCTGTCTCACATCTGTCTCACATCTGTCTCACATCTGTCTCACATCTGTCCCATATCTGTCCCACATCTGTCCCACATCTGTCCCACATCTGTCCCACATCTGTCCCATATCTGTCTCACATCTGATCTCACATCTGTCCCATAATCTGTCTCACATCTGTCCCATAATCTGTCCCACATCTGTCCCATAATCTCTCACATCTGTCCCATAATCTGTCCCACATCTGTCCCATAATCTGCCTCACATCTGTCCCATAATCTCTCACATCTGTCCCATAATCTGTCCCACATCTGTCCCATAATCTGCCTCACATCTGTCCCATAATCTGTCTCACATCTGTCCCACATCTGTCCCATAATCTGTCTCGCATCTGTCCCACATCTGTCCCACATCTGTCCCATATCTGTCTCACATCTGTCCCATATCTGTCTCGCATCTATCTCACATCTGTCCCATAATCTGTCTCACATCTGTCCCATATCTGTCTCACATCTGTCCCATAATCTGCCTCACATCTGTCCCATATCTGTCTCACATCTGTCCCATAATCTGTCTCACATCTGTCCCATAATCTGTCTCATATCTTTCTCACATCTGTCTCATCTTAACGCCTGCATGGAGTGGAATGCTCGGTGTTTCCAATTCATGTTATGCACTCCTAGATTTCCGTCACTGATTCACAGAATCGAGCCACTTCAGAGTAAATGGATGTGACTGAAGGGGTTTCTGTTCTGTGGGAAGCACAGGAAAGCGTTCGTGCCTACAGATGCAGCCACCAGAGATTAGTTTGATTAGTTTTCCTTTAAGGTCCCCCCAGTAGCTGCCTCAGAAAAGCCTTACCCACACGATGCCTCACACGACGCTACGTATGCTCCTATCTGCGAAGGGAGACCGTAAACATTAGGCACGCTTTCCTTCGCCTCACATGGATTCTTAGTTGGAATGTTTTTTGTTTTTTTTTAAGTACGTGGGTTTGATCCAGGAGATTCCCTTTCCTAGACGTGATGGAAGCAGACTCATTTTCCCACATTGTGGTGTTTTGGTTGTGTGCCACACTGTGAAAGCTTCCACGCGGTTATAAAGAGCTGGGAAAGCGTGCAGGTTTGGGTTAGCGCGAATACGAGCTGGAGTTTGAGTTTGGAGTGATTTACGTGATTGTAATGGATTACGCTCGAACAGGGCTGTTATTTTTTCCCCCCTGTGTCCAGGGTGTGAATCCCAGTGTATATTATGTAATATTGTGTTATTTATGTACATAATTAATGATTTGTCTTTTAGGAAAATAAAAACCTGGATTAAATGACACCATGGAGGGTTAACACTGATCTAAGGAATGTTAATAACCAGTGTACTACATTAAATCATTTGAGCATGGCAAGTATAAGAAGATGCAGGACATATACAGGTTTTAAACAAGTGCTTGTTATGGCGGTAATGGCAACTCGCACCCGGTCCTGACTGTTTACACGTATTAAGTCTCTCCCACTGCGTCCCTGGCGTTCTCCCAGGGGTCTCCACACTCCACACTGGCGTAGTCTGTTAGATTTGTGCCCGCAGGTTTGCTGGTTTTGTAGACCTGCTATAGTTCAGGTCTTATTTTTTATTATCTGATTTTGACCGAAGAGAAAACCCTGAACCTCCTGCAGCCAGGGTCATTGGTACAGACTCTTTCTCTATGACTCGGTTATCCAACGATGAAACCTCATGTCCCAGAATGCCCCCAGTGATCACCGGGACCAGGGTCAATACATACGATACAAATCTGAGCAATATTTAGACACAGCCTTAAAACACCATTTGGTCATTAGCGGTTTCAGTCAGCGCAGAAGCATACTGCCCGCTATACTCTCACCAAGGACTTCATCAAATCAAATCAGATTACTTTTGTCACGTCACATGTTCACAGGTGTGAAGGTGAGTGAACAACTTGGTCCCTTACTGTACTTACATACAAAAACATACATTAGACAATAAATATATAGAATACTGAACACAGAATCTCTGTTTATACTAATATACAGTTTTATATAACAGTAATATAAAGTTAAGAATGAAAACTATGATATATGCAGATGTACACATTTCCATATAGCACTGTGGTAAGGCTGAGGTAGGTGAGAGATGCAGGGTAGATACAGGACATTGAATATTGAGATATCTCGTCGCTGTCCAAAGAAAAACAAGTATCTCCAAAATGGCAGCTTTACAAGAGAGGCCAAAAACCTCATTCATTTTAATGTAAGTCAATGGAACCAGACGTCCTTCCGAGCACTTCTGGGCCATTTCTGTTGGTCCGTTAGTCATGCAAATCTCACAGTGTGTAAACGGCAGCAGCTGTTTTACAATGAGGCATAAAAGTCAAAATGGACAAAAATGGAGATACATGTTTTTCATTGGACAGTGAAAATATATATACACACATGTGGTGTATAAACACATACAGGGGTTGGACAATGAAACTGAAACACCTGGTTTTAGACCACAATCATTTATTAGTATGGTGTAGGGCCTTCTTTTGCGGCCAATACAGCGTCAGTTGGTCTTGGGAATGACATATACTGCGTCCTGCACAGTGGTCAGAGGGAGTTTAAGCCATTCTTCTTGCAGGATAGTGGGCAGGTCACTACGTGATGCTGGTGGAGGTTCGTCCTTCTTGGTGGTATGCTGACATTACCCTGGATACCGTGGCTCTTGATACATCACAAAGACTTGCTGTCTTGGTCACAGATGCGCCAGCAAGACGTGCACCAACAGTCTGTCCTCTTTTGAGCTCTGGTATGTCCCATAATGCTGTGTGCATTGCAGTATTTTGAGCAGAACTGTGCTCTTACCTGCTAACTGAACCTTCACACTCTGCTCTTACTGGTGCAATGTGCAGTTAATGAAGATTGGCCACCAGGCTGGTCCAATTTAGCCATGAGACCTCCCACACTAACATGACAGGTGTTTCAGTTTCATTGTCCAGCCCCTGTATATACACTACAGATATGCAGTATGGATGGGTAGGGCCTTACCTTACTCTCAGAGCAGCCTCAGTTCTTCATGGCACGGATTCCACAAGAAAATGGAAACGACATTCCTTTGAGGTTCCGGTCCATGTTGACCTGACTGCATCCTGCTGGGAGCTTGCAGGCTGTGACTCTCTTCTCCTGCATCCTAAAGGAGTTCTGGGATTCAGATCTGGCGATGGGAAAGACCACTGAAGGGCGCTGAATTCATTGTCGTGTTTGTGAAAACAGTTCTGAAGGTCTTTTGCTTTATGACAGATAAGCCGCAGGTTTGAATTACAGGTGTGGGATGAATGCCGTTTCCGTTAGAACATGGCGAACATCTGCAGAGGTGTTTCTCATTTCAGCACATCTGTGGTTTGAAAGTTCAGACAGACTGATCCACTACAGTAACTCCTCTCTCTCTCCTCTCTCTTCACTGTTGATGGTATTTCCTACTGACCAGAAGGGGGCACTGTGTGCCAGGGAATGCCTATTGAGCAGCACTATTGAGTTCTAAGGGGAATCGATATTGCTGAGTGACGTAGGTGGTGGAGGACCCCCAACAGCTTTGCCTTTTTTCCGCTGTGTTCTTATCAGGCAGGCTGAAAATGAAGCCGGCGTCGGAACAGCTTTCTGGAATTCACATCTCTGCTTCTGCTGAAGGGTGTGCTTTCTGGTGGGCTCTCTTTCGAGTCCTCACATCCACACCCCCTTAGCACTTCAGCGGGGTCTCATTAGGATGACAAAAGAGGAGAGGAGGCGAGAGGAAAAGCAGCCTAGTGACATTCCCATTCCTTACTGTATAGTATAGCTTACAACTCAGAGCCCACTCCAGCTTCCTCCTAAACCAGCATCTCCACATGTACAGCAGGTTCTCAGTGAGGAACCGAAGGTCGGGTTCTAGCTTTACTGGCAGATACAGTGAGCGTCTGGTTCATAAGAACAAGGTCCAGCAGCAAACACACAGGACAACACAGCTACAGACTGGCAGAGGGCCAAACCCACTCTCTACTGACCGTGATGAGCGCCACCTCATTCCAATGTCCCTTACCCACCGTAAGATGACCTCGAGTGACCTACAGAGAGGCTGGCGAGCGGTGGCTGGGGTGAAACGCACAGCGAGCATGGTTCTAAAAACAGGCTTCTGGAGGTCATTAGTGATTTTCTAAATACACAGATCTAATACAATATCTGATCTGGAGTTTGGGAGACATGGTTCCAGTAGTGTAGAGAACCAAACAGAACCAACACAAACCCAGAACCTGGAGAACTAGAGACACTGATCAGTTATAGGTGGGCTCCTACAGAGCTGTATCTGATGGACAGACTGATTAAATGTGTCCTCAGTAATTCTCACCTCCATTAGGAGGAAGAAAGCGGTTTGATCCTGCTGTATAGTTTTGTAAGGAGACTACATAACTCCATGAGTGATGTTTTACAGGTTGATGTTTTGATCTGCTCTGAGTAGCCGTAATCTGTGACTGTCATTCTTCCTCTCCACCAGGAATGGGTTGTAAAAGGTATGTTTAGCCTCAGATCTTATTTCCAAACATCTGTGACTATAACCTCCTAACTCTAACCCTGCAGTGTCAGAAAACACAGAACAGGTGGTGAGTGTAAAGCCAACTAATCGACATACGGTGCCATTACCTGTTAGCTACGTTAGCCCCGCACCTTCACAATTGAAGAAGCCGGCTTCAGACACTGAACATGTTAAAGCTGGTTGGTGTAAGGTGTGGTAACTGTCCTGGTGGAGACTCGGAGGCTTTAGACTGATGTGCATTACCGGGCAGCTGTTTTTTAACAATGCATCAACTTCCCTCTGACGTGTTTTAGGATGGAGCTGATACCTGCGGTACCTGCAGAGAGCAACCGCACTGTAGATACTGTGCTTGTGTGTCTGTATGAGAGAGGGAGAGAGAGAGAGAGAGGGAGAGAGAGTGAGAGAGAGAGAGAGAGAGAGTGTGTGTGTGTGTGTGTGTGTTGGGGGGTGAGCGGGGTGGTGCTAATTAGCCCATTTTCCTGAGGTATGAAGCAGCAGTGATTCTGCTGCAGTGTGTCCATTCTACACGACCCACTCCATCCATCCATCCATCCATCCATCCATCTATCTATCTATCTATCTATCTATCTATCTATCTATCTATCTATCTATCTATCTATCTATCTATCTATCTATCTATCTATCTATCTATCTATCTATCTATCTATCTATCTATCTATCTATCTATCTATCTATCTATCTATCTATCCATCTATCCACCTCTCTATCTCTATTTCCACTATAATTACAATAAGAATTATTATTATTATTATTATTATTAATATCAATAGATCACATTTTATTCTAGAGGCTGAAAATGCCTGATAGCTGATAATCTCTTAACCTCTTATTATTAGAAATGAAGAACAGAAATGAAGCTTTATCTTTCTCTCTCACACTCTCTCCATCTCCATCTCCACTTTAATTATAATAAGAATTATTAATATTATCATTCTTCTTCTTCTTCTTCTTCTTCTTCTTCTTCTTATTATTATTATTATTATTATTATTATATATTATTATTTATAGCTCACATTTTATTCTAGAGGCTGAAATGCCTTACAGACTGATAATCTCTTAACCTCTTACGGGCTGATAATAATTAGCAGTTACAGAAAATGAAGTACTTTAAACCTTAGCCTACTCTCACTCTCTACCTATTTCTGTTCCTCTCACACTCCATCATCTCTCTCTCTCTCTCTCTCTCTCTCTCTCTCTCTACTATCTCGTTCTTCTCTCTCTCCCTCTCCCATCTCTCTTGTCCTATTATTCTTATCTCTCTCCTCTGTCTCTCTCCCCTTCTCTATCTCTTTCTCTCTCCTCCCCTTCTCAGCTCTCTCTCTCTCTCTCTCTAGGCTGAAGATGCCTTACAGTCTCTGATAATCTCTCTCATCTCTCACTCTTTCTCGCAGAAATCTCTCTCTCTCCTCTCTCTCTCGCTCTCTACCGCTCTCTCCCGCTCTCGGGGCTCTCTCTCTATCGCTACCTCTCTATCTAGAACTCTGTCTCTCTCCCCTTCTCTCTCTCTCTCTCTCTCTCTCTCTCTCCCATTCTCTCTCTCTCTCTCTCTCTCTCCCAGTCTCTCTCTCTCTCTCTCACTCTTTCTCGCTCTCTCTCTCTCTCTCTCTCTCTCTCTCGCTCTCTCTCTCTCTGCCCCCCCCCCTCAGCCTAACTAAACTTTTAATAACCGATTTTTCATTTTTGTTTCTTTCATTACCTCTCATTCTCTCGTTTCTCTCTCTCCAGCACTTATTAACTAATTTTTCATTGTTCCACCTTTTTCATTCTCTGTCGTGAACTCCCTCTCTCTGACTCAGCCTCAGTCGTGCGGTTTTATGGGAGCAGTCTTTTATATTTAATGTTCAGGTTGGGACAGACACAGTGCTTCACTTTACAGACAGCTTCACAGCTAAGCGTCTGAGATGTAGGTCCTTCACTCCTCTGTCGGAAGACTCCCTGACTGGTCGTACTGGGAAATACTTGGACCAGATTTCATTCTCAGTGTTCGTGTCCCAGTGAGGAGATCCACACATACATCATTTCAATTTCACCATTTCACTTCCACTACTGTGACTGGTGGCACGGTGGTGCAGCGGGTACCCCTGTCACCACACAGCACGAAGGGCCTTTGTTCTATTCCCAGATAGGGCACCAGGATCCTGCATGGGTGGGTTTCCTCCCACAGTCCAAAGACATGCACGATTTGGAGATGCTAAATTCCCTCTTAGGTGAATGTGAGTGTCTGTGTGTCTACCCTGGGACGGACTGACGGCCTGTCCTGGGTATTTCCTGCCGATGAGCATTGGGATGGCCTCCAGCACCTCCTGCATGGTTCACAAGGCTAGCCTTTATTTACCAACCTCAATCTCTCAAAACTTCACCCAAAGCCAAGCTGTTCATTTTGAAGAAATCGTCCCGAACGTCCCAGACCAGGAGCTGATCCACCAAAGAGGAGGAGGAGAGCTCCACTCTTTCTTCAGCTCTAAAAAACTTTACCCATCCTTCCATCCTGGGAGTCCTACGTAAACCAAACAGAGAAGCAGCTGGTGTTCTCACGACAATGGATTCAGCAAGCCCTGAATCCGACGAACTTCTAAAACTGAATCCTGAAGCTGGAAACGAAGTACCCCGTAGTGTGCACAGTAGTGTAGCCAAGCCCCTCAACTCCCTCCACCCCACCCATGCTCACACAGAGAAGTAAACAATAGGAAAATATCTCTGCTTGTTTACTGAGCTGTTTCTTTATGAGGTCGGTGAACAGGCATACTGAGGTCTAACCAGCTGACGGCCAATGAGTACGCTCTGAATCAGCAGCCGTGATGTAGTTCAGTAAGAATTTGGTCAGTGTTCAAAACGATGTCGTTCCACAGACGTCGGCCAACGAATGCTTGCTCGGTGTTGGAATGCCTGTTGGCTGCTTTGGCCAGCCCACCTTACCCCAAGTCTTCAGATCAGTAAGGAAGGAGGTGCTGCTCTCTCTCCTTCCGTGACTGTGGCTGGTTCTGGGACAGTGTGCATTGTATGGGTTAGCCTCTGGGCTGAGGCTGAACCTCGCTGGGTTATCACCATAGAAACCCATTTCCAAAATTAGCTTACCTGCTGCATCAGACTCAGTCTTGTTCTTCTCTACTAGCCTAAGCTAGTGCTAATGCAGCTAATAGCTACCATTTACAGTGTTTAGCTGACGCTCTTATCCAGAGCGACTTACAAGGTTGATCATGTTACAGGTGGGCCAGTGTAGCGTTAGGAGTCTTGCCCAAGGACCCTAGCACAGCATAGTCACCCAGACTGGGATTCGAACACCAGTCTCCCACATGTGGTGGTGGGGGCTCCTTGGTGGGTAGTGGTGTTATCTGCTGAGCTGCACCAACCACTAAACTAGGATTACTAGCTTATCTTAGATTACTACCACACTATTTTTGAAGATGATGATGGATTTGTCACATGACCTGCTCAGTGTTTGTCTCTGGCTGAGGAAAGTGGAGAAGAGTCAGTGGGGTTTGAGGCTAAGGTAAATCGGAATATTATCGGCATAACAATGAAAACTGAGGCCATGAAACAGCAGTGAGAACAGCAGAGGACCTAGGACAGAACCCTGAGGGACTCCCTGAGTAACCAGAGCAGTGTTTCCCTCACTCTGTGCTGCATGCCAAGCTCAGCTATATATTAGACGGTACAGGAACAAGCGGTCCTCACAGCTGATGTGTTGATGTGCTGGAGACACAGACAGGTGTGATGACCTGGACCACTTAGCCAGGAGGTCATTATGGCCAGGCTACACGCTCAGCAGTGGTGGGTAGGACAGGTTGTTTGACCGGGTCCATGACACTGCATCATACTCTGCTGCCCCAGACCTCTGTGCTGGGAATGCCTGGATCCATTCGTGTGGATGCTCATGTGGATGCTCAGTCACTGGGCTTGGTGACCTCCAGCTCGTGTTCAGCTGCTCCAGAACAAACCGTATGTGGCTCATCCCATATGTACGTGTGTGGTTGAGTGCTGATACTGTATGCCGCACATGAAGGTGAGGTGGTGGAGGTGTTAGGGAAAACTTTGGGTCCTTAACTCCTCTTTAGTCAGCGT
>JAMWET010000165.1:25000-42500 GCA_024036415.1 Prochilodus magdalenae | reverse complement strand
TGCCAAGTGTGGGATCAGCTGGATCTGTGGAGTAAGAATAGGGCTAGACCACCGACTGCCGAGGCTGTCACCACACAAGTCCTCTAACACTCCATGGATACCGGGACCACACCTCCTATTCACCTTGTCCATCTTTGATTGAGAAGGCTTGGAACCAGATGGCTTAGCTCTCTTGGTCTCTGTAGTAGGTACTGGCAGGTAGAGCCATCTCAAGAAGTCAGGCCTGGATTCATTTTAGGTGGGGGGCTATGGCAGTTCTGAGGCAGGCCATTTGTATTATCTAATCTAGCAGTGGTCAGCAGTTATCCACAGAGAGAGGACACCACTAAAGCGGCATGGTCATGGTTGGCTGACCTTTGTGTGTCCCACTTTTTGAACTGACTGGTCATTGGAGTCCTCTTGTTCCTCCTATTAGCTTCTTTGTAGGTATGCAGTTAGAGTTACTAGACAGTCTTCTAACAGACCAGATTTCAAATCCCAGAGTAATACCCGTTATGGCCTCTAGGGGCACCAGCAGTAACTGGGTACTCATAAAGGAAAGTGGGGTGGTACTTCCAGGTGAGAACCTGGAAAGTGTTTGAAGCTCGTGTGCTCCTGGCCGGGACCTAAGCTGTTGTTTCCACTCCTCTTCTGAGGGTCTCGGCTCGTTTCCTGCTCAGATGTGAGTACTCTGTGATGCGTGAAGGCTGTTAAACTGGTTGTGTTTAATTTCATGTGGTTGCCAGCTGGTGAACTGAATCAGCTATAGGTGGCAGTGTGCTATTGTGCTAACGTGCTTTGATGTTATGATGTTGTGCTAACGTGATTTGATGTTGTGCTAACGTGATTTGATGTTGTGCTAACGTGATTTGATGTTGTGCTAACATGCTTTGATGTTGTGCTAACATGCTTTGATGTTGTGCTAACATGCTAACATGCTTTGATGTTGTGCTAACATGCTAACATGCTTTGATGTTGTGCTAACATGCTAACATGCTTTGATGTTGTGCTATGCTAATATGTTGATTAGTTTTGCTTGAAGCTAATGCTAACATGCTTTGATGTTGTGCTAACATGCTTTGATGTTGTGCTATGCTAATATGTTGATTCGTTTTGCTTGAAGCTAATGCTAGCATGCTTTGATGTTGTGCTAACATGCTTTGATGTTGTGCTATGCGAATATGTTGATTAGTTTTGCTTGAAGCTAATGCTAACATGCTTTGATGTTGTGCTAATATGCTTTGATGTTGTGTTAATATGCTTTGATGTTGTGCTATGCTAATATGTGGATTAGTTTTGCTTGAAGCTAATGCTAACATGCTTTGATGTTATGCTAACATGCTTTGATGTGCTATGCGAATATGTTGATTAGTTTTGCTTGAAGCTAATGCTAACATGCTTTGATGTTGTGCTAATATGCTTTGATGTTGTGCTAACATGCTTTGATGTTGTGCTATGCTAATATGTTGATTAGCTTTGCTTGAAGCTAATGCTAACATGCTTTGATGTTGTGCTATGCTAATATGTTGATTAGTTTTGCTTGAAGCTAATGCTAGCATGCTTTGATGTTGCGCTAATATGCTTTGATGTTGTGCTAACATGCTTTGATGTTGTGCTATGCGAATATGTTGATTAGCTTTGCTTGAAGCTAATGCTAACATGCTTTGATGTTGTGCTAATATGCTTTGATGTTGTGTTAATATGCTTTGATGTTGTGCTATGCTAATATGTGGATTAGTTTTGCTTGAAGCTAATGCTAACATGCTTTGATGTTATGCTAACATGCTTTGATGTTGTGCTATGCTAATATGTTGATTAGCTTTGCTTGAAGCTAATGCTAACATGCTTTGATGTTGTGCTAACATGCTTTGATGTTGTGCTGTGCTAATATGTTGATTAGCTTTGCTTGAAGCTAATGCTAACATGCTTTGATGTTGTGCTAACATGCTTTGATGTTGTGCTATGCTAATATGTTGATTAGCTTTGCTTGAAGCTAATGCTAACATGCTTTGATGAACATGATGTTGTGCTATGCTAATATGTTGATTAGCTTTGCTTGAAGCTAATGCTAACATGCTTTGATGTTGTGCTAACATGCTTTGATGTTGTGCTATGCTAATATGTTGATTAGCTTTGATTGAAGCTAATGCTAACATGCTGCTAGAGGCTAATGGTGATGCATGTATGTGCTATCTGTTTGTTGTGGACAATGAGTGTGTTTTTTTATAAATACAACAGAAGTGGAGTTATGGGCTTAAAGGATAACTACCCTTCCTTCCACAGTGTTCAAGCATACTGTGATGTTTTAGAGGAAGAAATTAAGAAACTTCTTGAGTTTGTCGTTTGTCATTGAAGTTCTCTTTTTACTACATTTTCCACAGTCCAAAAGGTGCTGGGTAGCCCCCCCTCCACCAGAGTAAATATTCGGTGTATCTCTGACCACTGTTGAGCAGGGTAGTGGACTATTCTCAGCATGTGCCATGTTTATTATAAATGTCTATGTATTGTGTATATGTGGAGTCATCGTGTATGTCATGGACTGTCAGTCAGTTATGTGTATATTGGTACGATATTAGAGACACTAATTTTTTTTTTTTTTTTTTTTTTTTTGGGTCAGCAACTCCACTTTGGCCACAGCTCAGGCAGCTGACTTGACTAAGACCAGACCACGTTCAGTTTAAGCTGTCAGCCTGCAAATCAGCTCCTCCAGCTTTGTGATGGCCTAGCCTTTCCATTGGCTGGACAATTTCAGGACGGGTAGAAGAGGAGGTTTCGGTTTCAGGCATGCTAGCTAATTCACAGGCCTCAGATATGGTCCTCACCGTGTTCCAAACTGAAAATAAGCAGGTGTGGGTGTGAGAGGAGGCCAGGTGCTTTAGCGAACCGGAGGGCAATAGCCTCCGCATGGTGAGACATGAGACAGGAGTGTTACGAATGACTAGGTGATGGTTCTGTCACCTGTCGCTTTTCGGTGACTCACACGGATGAGTGGAGCTGACCCACGTACCCTTGCTCTCTCACCACGGAGCGAGTGATAATAAGCCTTACAGCCAAACCTCTATCCGTCCCATCCCCTCATAATCACTGCTGTGTCCGCAGTCGGGTGTATTGACAGTCCGCGATCCCTGACCCTGTGAACTCTGTTTATGTGAATGTTGCTTACGTTCCCACTGGACTTAATTTGAAACAATGATAAATAAATAACTCACAAAAACTAGCGTGTTTACGGTAGCAGTACCTTCAGGCTCCTGCAGAGGGCACTGCACGAGGATACTGGGGCTATAAACCCCTGTGGGGTGTGAGTGACGGGATCCATAGAGTGGGAAGAGGTGGTAGAGTGCCGGGAATGTCTCGTTCCATGTGTGGAAAATGGCTCCAGAGCAGATGTTCATAATTGGCTAAAAGGAGGGACTGCATGTGGGCGTGGCCAAAAACCATAGTGTGAAGGAAGTAGCTGAATCTGCAGGTGTATGGAAGCAGCGTACGGTCATACAGGTCTACCAGCAGTGGGAAAATCCCAGTCTACAGGGAATTCTCCTCGGAATTGGGCCAGGGAAGGCATCCACCAAATCTGGGACCAACTGGACAATTCTTTGATGTTAGAGAGTCTGAACACTGACGTGGCTACACCCAGAACCTAATGGAATCACAGCTGTTATTCGTCTCTATGGAGTATTACATATTAGACACTGTTAGGTTTGTTTCAGTCACGGTTTTTATTTATTTATTTATTTATTTATTTTTTAAACCATAAACTGCTTAATAAATGACATCAGATTTGGCAACATGCTTTGATGTTGTGCTAACATGCTTTGATGTTGTGCTATGTTAATATGTTGATTAGCTTTGCTCGAAGCTAATGCTAACATGCTTTGATGTTGTGCTAACATGCTTTGATGTTGTGCTATGTTAATATGTTGATTAGCTTTGCTCGAAGCTAATGCTAACATGCTTTGATGTTGTGCTAACATGCTTTGATGTTGTGCTATGTTAATATGTTGATTAGCTTTGCTCGAAGCTAATGCTAACATGGCTAACATGCTGCTAGAGGCTAATGATGATGCATGTTCCTCCTATTAGCTATGACATCAGATTTAATGAATCCCGACCTCCACCCCATTCTTATGGCCCCAACAGTAAACGTTCAGTATCTGACACGACCATGAACTCACTCGTTGTTCTCCATACCTTCTCTCGCTTCTCCTTCAGATGTTTTGCCTTTAGTATTTAAAAGTGTGCTTGATGGTGTTGAGGTCAGCTGATCGACCGTACTCCACATACACACGTGTGCTACAGCTGAATACCTGGGCGATGAATCTCCAGACCGAATGAGTTAACACAAATAACATCCCATCTGTCAGAGTGGTAGATCATCACATCGAAGACTTTATGTGAAATACATACCAGCCACTTCAGGCACTGGCTAAAGCCCTTAGAGCGAATGCACTGAACGTATCCAGGAGGATCTGGTTGATCATTTTATAGACACGTTGATTAAGTAAGTTCTAAACCGGCTAAAGCGTACAGTTTTGGGCTTTCTAGAACTTGACCCTCTAGCTAAGGAGTGAGGTGTGTCTCCATCCTATGTAATAGCCAAGCTCATCAGCACCTGTAGTGTCTGAGCACAGGCAATGCGATATATCTATCAAACCATGTAGCATGAGAACTTTACATTATTCAGTGAAAGGGCCGGTTTAGGCTTCGGTGAGGATCTCCCTATGGACTGGAAGAGCAAGGGAATCAGAAGACCGAATAATTTGATGGTTCTGATGAATGTTTTTAATAAAACCAGCTTTATTGAGAATTATAGGTCAACACATCAAGATCACCACGTCAAACCGTGGATCCGCAGACGAGTTAGTCTTTAACGGTACACCAGCAAGTGGAGCTACATGGTAGGGGTTTCTAATGGAGGTCAGCAGGGGTAGTCAGAGTAAGGAGGCTTCTGGGATGCGGCTTGAGCTTGTGATGAAACAGAGGCCTACTCTCCATTAGCATCCATCCGTTTGCTGATGTCTGCAGAGTCAAAGTTATTCCGTCCCTGTGTTCCTGTGTCCTCTCAGACCCTGCTTCCCGCTTCTGCTGGGCCAGCGCTCGTGTGGGCTGGCAGCGTGCGGTAATACCTCACGGCGCGTGTTCTTGTTTCTCTCCCTCAGCCGTGTTCTATGGAGATGGTGCCGATTGTCCTGGATGCATTCGCTTGTGTCAGCTCATCTGTTCTACAGCAGTGTGTGAATAAAGACGGGATAGGAACGAGCAGAGGTTCACGAGTCCTCCTCCGTAAAGAATCCCATTAGGGCCCATTCTTCAGTTATGGGGCCAGTGCTGTTGTTCTGTCACGTCGCAGAGCTAATTTCAGCTAAACAAACCGGTCTTTAGGCTCCGCGGCGGATAATGGCCTAATCTCTCGATTTCCATGCGAGGGTATTCATGCCGTAAATTGAAATATGAACAATGCGTAGCCTTCGGTTCAAGGCTGAGCTACGAATAATGTGCTGCTCCAGCCGCGGATAGAGGCCAGTCATGATGCCGTTGAAGGACTATTTGGCTCACGCATGCTAATGCGGCTAACAGTGAAGGAGCCAGTTAGCAGTTATCTCAGTAATGCTAACCAGCTCAGCATTATTACACACTGGCCTATAGGTTTCTGCCTAGCCGAGACTCCTTATCTGTCTGAGGTTTGTTCCTTTGGTTTTAAACTGGTGCTACAACACTAATGTACACAGTCAAGTCACATTATTATGACCGCTTCCTGCTTTCAATGACAGCAGTGTGTAGTTCATAAAGAAAGTCACAATTCCATGGCATTCTCCGGGCCCACTCATCAATCTAGAAGGCACTCGGAACTGATTTGGGTGTGAACCCATCCTTGCGGATCACGTACACCCATGCTATGGGATGCACTGCAGTCGGCATGGGTCTAGATACCTTCACCACCTCACCAGAACCTTAAGGTTGAGTCACTCCCAGCGTGTCTAGCTGCTGTCCGTGCTGCACACAGCAGTTACTCTGGATATTATATATGATGGGTCATAATAATGTGACTCAACTGTACAGGTAGGTTAAAAACAATAGTAGCAGAGCCATCTAGAGGCCTGGAGTCTGAAGATCGCGCATCATTTAACATGTGTCCGTTTACATAGACGAGTAAAATAGAAATTTATTTTATTTATTTATTTATTTTTAATTGCATGCAGGGATCTGAGTGCGTGTCAGCACTGCTGTGTTGGACTGTTATGAATGGAGCATTTTGCTGAGCTTAGACCTTCAGTCTAAAGTGATAAAATAGCTGGGGATTATTATCTCCGGGGAGATATGGAGATATCATCTCTCCTCTGCCATGCAGTGTTTGCCTGACCTTGAATGATTTTGCTTCAGTGTTTCTGAAAAGAGTTTCAACATGGTGAAGCAAGCCTGGGCACAGACGTTTGAGGAGGGCAGGAGCTTAAAGTAAAAAAATAAATAAATAAAATAATAATATAATAATATAAAAGAATAAATAATATAAAATATATATAAAATAATAAAACTATATATATATATATATATATATATATATATATATATATATATATATATATATATATATATATATATATATATATATATATATATATATATATATATATATATAAAAAATAAAATAAAATAAAAAGTGAACACAGCTGTATCTGGAGGGTTTAATCAAGTTCTAGATGAAAACCAAGATCACACGAGGAACCTTGACTACAAGTAGCAACCAGACAATCACCCTGCCCCCCCTGTACTGTATAGAGCTATCTAACGACTAGGACGAGGACTCTCTTGTTAAGCAGTGCTGGTATAATGCCTCATGTGATCCTTGCCTGATGGCTGGATTAGGGTTAGGCTTAGCTGTTGACTCTGTTTTTATAATAACTAAACACTTCTGTAAAAAATTGTCCCTCCCTGTCAGTAATGTGTTCAGTTGTTCCAAATGGCTCCATGTTAACAAACGTTATCATTACATCATCAGTGGAATTTCCAATGCTGGGGTCCACTAATACTATTACTGGGGTCAGGCTGAGCCAATTGTTGCCCAGTCTAAATTTCCGAATCCATGGACCCAGTGGTCTCTGTGACTTTATACCCAAGTGTTCTGTGAACGGGTCAGTGACACTGACCATACGAAGTTATAGATTGTGTATATATAAAGTTTCAATACAAAACTTCGCCCCCAGGTTAACTGACATTTACTGGGCTATGTGCCTTCCTAGGAAACTACATGAGCTATGCTGCACCACAGCTATGAAGCTGGATGCCTAAGCTATACTACACAGCAGTTACAAGGCCTTTCAGGTGGAGAGGAACCGTTCTCTCGTACCGAAGGGCTCTTTATGAGCTGCTAGTCGTCCCCTGCCAGCCACTGGAGCAACGCTACACCACAGTTATGGACTTGTCTGGGCTAGACATCAGAGGACCTCTCCCTGGCTGATAACTCTGTATGGGTTACGAGGCTTCTCTGCCACCCAAATGGCCTCTTTGGCCCACATTATCTTCTTTATGGCTCGGAAAAGAGAAGACCAGAGACCTAGAAATGGATTATAGACCGTGAAGGTGGCCATATGAAACACTTTTGGGGAAATGGCTGGCAGAATGATCTAGTGCTCTTCCGTATGGTGGTCTTTATATATACTGGATTTGGTTGTAAAAGCCCACTCTTTGGTATTTTGGTGTTGAATTATGAACCACCCACTGTATCCCTAAAATCAGGCTTAATATACCTATAAGGAGTTAAGTTAAGCCGAACTGGACCATGGCTGGCTGTAATTAGACCGGTCGCTGCCTGCGCTAAGGCTCCCTCTGTACGAGTGATGGACAGTGCTGGTTAATCCTGTGAAGAATGGGGTCTGGACGGGACCTGATAGAGCTGATCTATCTGCAGCTTCCGGTGTGCTAATGGTGACGAACACAAGGACAATGGAGAAAGGAAGGAGCGGCGATAGCCGGAGATGCAGCAGTCATTAAAATATGTCTAAGGAAAGCAGCTCGGGTGCTAATCCTCACCTAAATGAGTGACATGGTGGAGCGGTGGAGCGAGGGCGAGCCTGCTAATTGCTTGGTTTTAAAACCGTAATGAGGAACATGCGGTGGGGGAGGCTGAAACAAGCGTCCACCGTCTCAGGCCGGAAAGTTTTTTGGGTTTCTTCTTCTTTAGTTTTTCAGGATGTGGAACTTTCCGGATTCCCTGTTGAGTTAGGACTCGTAATCAGTCCTCCTGCGTGGCTGTTTTTCGTCAGAGATTAGCTCTTTCCTTGAAGACTTTTAATTCTGTGGACTGTTTTTGCGCTG
The DNA here is from genome assembly GCA_024036415.1 of Prochilodus magdalenae. NCBI lineage: Eukaryota > Metazoa > Chordata > Actinopteri > Characiformes > Prochilodontidae > Prochilodus > Prochilodus magdalenae. Next base: position 34,211 of record JAMWET010000165.1, on the reverse strand, counting down.
TACGTGAGGGGAGGCTGTGTTTGATGTACTCTTGCTGAATAATTAGCTCACCTGAATCGTTCTGTTCCCTCTGCTGTAGACAGGTAGCTTTGCTTTGTGGATGTTCCTCCTTCTGTTTCAGATGAACACCTTTTTTGTACGTACGTCTTTGGGAACAGCTCCTACGGAGAGCTGTTTAACTGGCGCACGTCTTTTCTGCTGCTGTGCAATAAAACAACAGTGAGAATGTACTTTTGATTATGGTACATGAACAGCGTGTGTGAACTGGTGCACTTTTGCTTTGGTAGTGTGACTCCAACCCAACCAAATATAAAGGATACAGCACAAGACCTCAGATTTTTATATTTAGGATGCTTTTACTGTACGGTCTTTACGCTCTTGTGTTTTAATGCCGTGTGTGTGTTAAAAGAATTGATCCCCCCGTAGTTGCACCCAGAATCAGCCAGCATGAATTAAATTTGGTGGGTAGGTTTGAAATTGTGCGGTGTAAGCATGGGCAGGCCTTATCTCTGTACCTGACTGACCCAACAGCCACCATTACAGACATCCAGCGAGCAGTGGTGGTGTCCTCCATGAGTCATCCTGTTAGTGCAGCACCATTGGCAGATGGCTGCACCACAAAGGACTACATGCACACAGACCGTTACCACGACTGTCCTTAACACCACGTCACCGTCACCAAAGACTGCAGTGGTGTCGTACCAGACTGTCATGGAGTGACTCCTGAAGAGGCAGACGTGTCCGTGTGTCAGGCACGAGTCCCGAGCGGTTTGTTGTGGAGACGTCCCAACGAATCCGTGGTGTGGACCACCGTGGTCAGCACCATCTGCAGGAACTGTGTGAGGATGTTCAAGGTGCATGGGATGGTCATCACAGTCCAGAAGGCCTTTAGTCCCTCTACAACTCCATACCCCTAACCAGGTTAACCAGGTGCATCGTGGAACAACAGAGTACAGATAAGAATGCAAACAAAAATAAAAACTAAAATAAATCTGATAAATTAGACACAGTAAACAGACAGGACAGCCCAGAACAGACACAGCGTTTATTTCGGAGATGAGGTGTGGAATAAGGTGCAGAGAGGTGTAGCATGCTATGATCTGTGAGTCAGTACATACATACAGTGTAAACACAGTGTTAGCAGTGTTTCAGATCTCGCAAGTAAGTGCAATGTTGGGTTAGCAAACACGGCGGCCCGGCGCCATACCAGGAGACATTTCTGTATGTGTAGCTCAATAAATATTGATCATATCAGTCTAAACTTATCATCAGTTATTGATCCTGGTCACCTTCATCTTCCTTCCCAACAGACCTGCAAACTAAAACTTCTATCTGGGTGAAACTATTACTTTGATGATGAGTGTATTTCAAACCGGGAAGCCTATAGCCTGTGGTTCATTAGAGAAAGGAGAGTCCTGCTCCCTCACTCAGTCCTTCTTTCAAACCCATGCCTAATTAATCCTAGCACTGGGCCTGGCTAGCACTGTGCTAACTCCTCTGTACCAGGAGGGTGTCCAGTAACATTTACTGTAACCTGTAGTGCGCGACTGCAGACGGTATAAACGCAGATATTCCGTATTTCTGGTCAACTTGATTTAATTTCTAAATATATAATATTACTTCCTGCCAGTCAGAGTGGTGGCAGTTTAGTGCTAGTGGATAGTAAGTCGTTGGCCCGACTCATACTTGGGCTGTGAGTTGGTTGATTTGGCGATGGGTAGCGTGGTTGAAACGAGGAATGAAGGGAATGAGACTCGATCATGAACTTCACTCTTTAATGATGACTGCTGTTTTCAAGCTACTCAAGTAACTGCTTCTAGACACGCTCCGCCATATCTTTCTTCTCTCTCACTCTTGCTCTCGCGCTCTTTCTTTTCACTCACTCACTCCGCCTACCGTTCTACGTCATCAGCCAATACAACAGATTTTAAACAACCATTTACAGGAAGTAGTTTTCATACTATCATCATTAATTACTGCTTTTACACTAGTACTGAGGCAAAATGATTTAAAACTGGTGATGCCAACTGGTTACTTCAATCAGGACTTGGTACAAAAGCGAAGGGCCCTAGAAACGGCCTAGCTCTGTTTAAAAATAAAGCTCGTGGAAGGGATTCGGGTAATTCACCCTCTACCGTGCAAGACATAATTACAAGATTGAGAATATGAGCTTAAGCTGATCAACTGCACGTGAAACACTCGGCTAGGAATCCTGGTGCATACAGCCAAGCTAGCTCTTGACATGGTGAGGACTTTGGGAGCTGGACAGCAGGCCTAATATGCCACTAGCATAATTAGGAACTGACTCAACCAGCTATAATTGACTGAGAGGTATGCCATTGATCATTTTGCAAGCTGTCAGTTACATCATATCCTCACTGTCCAAAACCAAGGAGCTCCAAAATGGAAAATGGTAATTTCATTATATTGTAAGTCAAAGGAACCAGATTGTTGTCCAAGCAGTCTTGGGCCATTTCTATTGGTCCATTCATCGCGAAATCTTCACATGATGTAAACGGCAGCTGTGGTTTTGACAAAAATGGGAAACCTCCAAAAATGAAGATGCATGTCTGTGTTAGGACAGCGATGATATGTGTAAAACCAAAACCCCACTGGGAGCCTTCATTTTAACTGGTGTTTTTATAAAGGTGCCTTCATGGTGCTTTGACTGTGGTTTCAGTGTTCCTACCACACATGTGTCAGCGGTGTGTGGGAGCATGTGTGCAGTCCTTTTGTGCTGTCACTGGAGAAATGCTGCTTTTGGATGAAGAGCTACGCTGGGTGACTATTTCCCCCCGCGGGTCTGAGGTGTGGAGATAAATGGCAGTTACTCTGCGGAGGAGCAACTCAATCACACGTCCACTAAATGAAACATGGCAGTATAAATATAGGAGAAAAAAGGAGCGAAGGAGGGAGATGGGGGTGAGTAAGAGAGCCCGGGAGAGGGGAGAGAAAAATGAGGGAGTGTGCAGGAGCGAGGGAATGAGAAAAGGAGAAGGAGATGTGGATGGCTGCCTCTTCTTTTCTTCCCCAGTGAGAGAGTTCAACTCTTCAGTGTCTGAGCTGATTTTCTTCAGATGACCACACTGCCACCGCCAGCAAAACAATCAGGAGGCATGCTGCCTTTCCACGGGCGCGCCGGAGAGTGTGTGCGAGAGAGAGAGAGAGAGTGAAGGGGAGAACAGGAGTGTGATCTGTAGGAGGAATTGAGGGTTGCTGGAAAGAAGTGATTTTGAATCCAGCCTCCTCTTATAGGGGTTTAACGTAAATATTAATCAAATTAATATGATTATTTTAAAAGCGGTGCCTTGTCTTGAAGCTGTATGAGTGGAGCTCTGTAGCAGCGTTCACATGAACCTGAACAAGAAAATAGATTTCCAGGGTGAACTAGTCTTCCAATTTTCATTCGGTCACAGCAACCGTGGCTGTGTGGTCCCACCAAGGTGGCCGGTCATGTTGGAACAGGAAAGGGCCTCCCCTGAAATGTTGTAAGGAAGTTGGAAGCCTATGATTACTTCCTACTTCCAGTATCATCAATAGTGCGAACACTAACCACCACCATCTCCACAGTCACAACAGTCCCTAAACCGTTTAAACCCCGGAGAAGTAACATAGCCGCCTCCTCGGGTCTACGGAGTTCCTTTCCACAGTTCTTTGAAACTAAAATTGCTGAAATCAATAGCTCTTCAGGCCACATCAGCTAGTACACCATTCTCTGTCTCTGTGAACTCAGGTCTCTTACCCACAGGTGTTCGTTCTCTTCTGGTCTTTAGTACACTGGATTGTTCTCTCATGGCACCTATCATTTCAACTAAAACCATTTCAACTAAAACCCCATTTAAACTAAAACCCGTTTCAACTAAAACCCATTTCAACTAAAACCCCATTTAAACTAAAACCCGTTTCAACTAAAACCCATTTCAACTAAACCTATTTAAACTCCCCAAAACCCCGTTTTTCAATTTTCAACTAAACCTATTTAAACTCAAAACCAATTTCAACTAAACCCAATTTCAACTAAACCCAATTTCAACTAAAACCCAATTTCAACTAAAACCCAATTTCAACTAAAACCCATTTCAACTAAAACCCCATTTAAACTAAAACCCGTTTCAACTAAAACCCATTTCAACTAAAACCCCATTTCAACTAAAACCCCATTTCACCTAAAACCCGTTTCAACTAAAACCCGTTTCAACTTAAACCCGTTTCAACTAAAAACCATTTTAACTAAACCTATTTAAACTCAAAACCAATTTCAACTAAACCCAATTTCAACTAAACCCAATTTTAACTAAACCCAATTTCAACTTAAACCCGTTTCAACTTAAACCCGTTTCAACTAAACCTATTTAAACTCAAAACCAATTTCAACTAAAACCCAATTTCAACTAAAACCCAATTTCAACTTAAACCCGTTTCAACTTAAACCCGTTTCAACTAAAACCCAATTTCAACTTAAACCCATTTCAACTTAAACCCGTTTCAACTTAAACCCAATTTCAACTAAAACCCGTTTCGACTAAACCCATATAAACTCAAACCCAATTTCAACTAAAGCCTGTTTATCTGTTATTGGTTCCTCAATCTTATAATGTTTATAACAGATTACTGCTTCTCAGCCAGGTTTTAATAATAATAATAAAATTAATAATAATAATAATAGTTTACACTTCTTCTATAGTGCTTTTCACATATCCAAGGATGCTTTACAATTTCCAAATAACAAAAAACAAACAAATTATGAAGAGTGAAAATGTTCTGAAAAAAGAGAAGCGGGTTTTAAAGATGGAGAGAGAGGGAGAAGTGCGAATAGACGAAGGTAAGGAGTTCCAGAGTGTGAGGGCAGCAACACTAAGTGACCTGCCACCCATAGAGGAAAGCATGAACAGCCAGGAGACCAGAGTCAGAGGACTTAGCCTGCGAGATGGAGCATAAGGATGTAAGAGGGCTGACAGAGAGGTGGGTGCTAGTCTGTGCAGGGCTTTAAAGGTCAGCAGCAGGACATGGTAGCCAGTGTAGCTGATGAAGGATGGGGGTGATGTACGCGGACTTCTTGGAGCTCGGGCTGCGGAGTTTTGAATGTACTACACAGGGTGAAGGGTTTTGGAGGGTAGACCATGGAACAGAATTGCCGTTGTCTAACCTAGACTGTGTGAATGCATGAACCCAAATCTCAGCATCTTTAGAAGTAAGCAGTGGGCGGAGTCTAGCAATACTGTGAAGATGGAAAAATGCAGACTTTGTCAGAGATGTAATCTGGGAAGCAAAACTGAGGCATGGGTCAAACAGGACAGCAAGGTTACGCACAGAAGTGGACGGGGGGACTGGGGTGTCATTAACAAGAGTAAGCAGAGACAGCTGTCTTGGTACCAACAGTTATAAATTCGGTTTCTTAGCATTAAGCTTCAGGAAGTTAGCATTCAACCAGTTTAACTCCTGCAGAGCAACAGAGAGGAAGGTGGAAAGGGTTCAGTGGGTTGGAGGCTAAGGTGAGTCTGAATATCATCGGCAAAACGATGAAAATCGAGGCCATGAGAACGTATATATTTCCAAGGGGTGAAATATAGATCATAAATAACAGGGGGCCAAGGACAGAACCCTGAGGGACTCCCTGAGAAGCAGGAGCAGTGTTCGATCTGAGCTTCCCAAAGGTCACAAACTGGGATCTATCTGCTACGTATGATGTAAATCAGGATAGTTCAACAGCAGAGAGCCGTGAGATCAGTATGTCATGGTTGACCGTATCGAAGGCTGCAGGAAGTCCATGAGGTCAGAAATATTAATGTTCAAGAGATTAATCAAGAGAACCCTGAGCAACAGTGGCCTGCATGGCAGCATTTCATCATTAAATCTTTATCCCTTCTGTGAAACATGGTGGTGGTAATATCATGAATTGGGTCTTGCTCCATTTGGGCCAGGACAGCTTGCCATCATTGATTGATAACACAATTTTTTTGAAATGCGTTGGAGGCCTGAATGAGAGTGTCTGTCTGTCTGTCTGTCTGTCTGTCTGTCTGTGTGTCTGTCTGTCTGTCTGTCTGTGGTCTTATTTGTACAACCATATAGAAAATCGAAAGGGTTCACCAAGGTTCCCTCTCTACAGTATTTAAGAAGCAGTAAGACTTCCCAGTCTGGTTTCCATCAGTCTCACAAGTTATTAATGACCTCCCTATATCTGCAGACGCCGGAGCCCTTATCTTATACTACTAGATCTGAGCCCAGCCTTCAACACTATGCGTCATTACCTTCACCTGGCGAGGCTGCGTGAGCTGGGCATTGCTGGCTCTGCACTGGACTGCCTCACCTCTTATCTCCCCGACGGAGAGCTGTTTATTTCTTTCTCTGGCTACACTTCATTAACTTTGAATGTTACTCAAGGGGTCCCAGGGAACTCTGCTGCTCCTCACTTCATCACCCAGCTCTCGTTCAGTGCCCAGGTCAGCTTCTTTTCTCATCTGTCTGGCAGAGCCGATACTTGACCATTCCTTTGACATTCTGCTGCTGTATCTCATGCACTGGCCCTTTCTCATGCATGCTTAATCTCTCTACCGCACTACACCTGGTCTACACAAACTCCATTGCAGTCTTGAAGTGGTTGGGGTGGCTCAGCAGGTAACACCACTGTCAGTTAGCGAGCTACCGCCCCATGTGGGAGACAAGGGTTCGATTCCCGAACTAAGTCACTATGCTGTGCTACACCAATAAGAGTCCTTGGGCAAGACTCCTAACACTACACTGGCCTACCTGTAATATGACTAACCTCGTAAGTCGCTCTGGATAAGGGCGTCAGCTAAATATCAATACAAGGCTGTTGACGACCTCTTCTCTCCGACTTCTCCAGTCCTCATACTGCCCATTCATCATCAGCTGATTTGCAAACCACTGCTCCATCCAACCTTCATAATTTTGATGATCAAGTCTTTTCCATATTTGCTCCTTTTCCCTGGAACTCTGCTCCTCATGTCTGGTGGGTTAATTTTCTATCTAAGATGAAATCAAATGTCAAGTCATCTCTTCATGGCAGTGATGCATGGATGGGTCTTATTTCTGTGCCTGACTAAACCAGCAGCCACGACTGGAGACACTCAGCGAGCGGTGATGCCTCCAGGAGTTATCCAGTTAGTGCCAACACCATCACTAGGCAGCTGCATGACACAGGACTACATGAACCAATACGATGACTGCCCTTAACACCATATGCACCTGCAGTGTCCGACGCCATACTGAGAGACAGACTTCTGTATGTGTAGCTCAATAAATATTGATCATATCAGTCTAAATTCATCATCAGTTACTGATCCTGGTCACCTTTATCTTCCTTCCCAACACACCCGCACTCCCACACCTCCTTCTGGGTGCTACTTTTGACAATGAGTGTATTATTATTATTATTATTATTATTATTATTATCATGGTTGCACATCGCAAAGCAATGTGTTGGATTGATCCGCACTCATCCATTTGTCCTTCTTTTCCCATCCCTTCTTCCTCCCATAGAGTCCTATTTGTTTTTGGACCTACCCTAAGCCAGCTGTTTTCCTTCACACATGAGCCACAAAACTTCATGTACTCATTAAGGGCAAGTACCCAAACACTAATACTGCCATACTGACCCGCACTCCTCTTTGTGTCGTTTACTCATCCCTTGTTCCTCCCATAGAGTCCCAGTCATTTTTGGCCCAAACCAAACCCTGTGTTTACTTTGCCTCACGGTCACCAGACTCGATGCACTCACTCAGGGCGTGTCTCCGAACTCTAACCTGAAGCTATATAGACCCGCACTCCTCTATGTGTTGTTTTTTCATCCCTCGTTCCATCGCTTAACAAACTGTGCAACCATCCAACGCTTCAGAAAATGCACTTCGTCATCGTCTTCGTCTTCGAAAATGTCTTTGTATGCTGAAGCATTAACATCAATTCCACCAAATTGCGTTCAGTTAGCTTTCTCTTGGCATCTGCCAACCCAGAATGGATTATCAGACAACCAGTTAGTGATGCCTGTGTCCTGTGCATGCAGTGACCATTGTGATCTTACGAGTGGATCCGTACCAGGACCACACACACCAACATGCCACCGCCTGTTACTGCAGTGTTGTGAATGATCCACCACCCAAAGAATGCCTACTCTGTGGAGACCCTTACCACTGATGAACAGTGTGAAAACGGGGATAGCAAGGTTTGTCAGTAATTGTAGAACTACAAAGTGCTGTCATATGGTAGGTGGAGCCGATATGATGGACAGTGAGTGTAGTTACAAGGAGGGGTTTTAATATTCTGATGTGACCATCTATATGGTCAGTAGTGCTGATAAAACGAACAAAAATTGGCCAGTGATAAAAGCAACGTGATGGACGAGCAAATAAACGTCCCTGAGCTACCTGTGGGATGGATCTGTTTCCTGGTTATTTGAAGCACATGATTGATTGTTGAACACAATGAATGTGAAACTTTAGTGCAACTGGCCCCAAACCTTGAGCTTCCTGGCTGTACTGCATGTGTCCGAATGTCTACATGCAGCACCAAATCAGCGTTTCAGTGGGCGCAGTGTGTTTTAGAGGAGAGAGGTGGGAGGGGTTTCTGCAGGCAGAAGCTAAAGTAAAGCAATTTGAACCGGCACTGTCCATTCTGCTGGACGTGAAACTCCTGATAGCCCTGGCTTTACGCTCAGCCCTAATTTGGATGGTGGGATATTGGCTGTTTCTCTCAGGATAATGGCAGTCGTGGAAGTGAAAAATGTTCTGGGGAAAAATGGCTCACCCGGGAGAGAAGAGAGAGCTATTGTCACTGAAGTAATAGCGGGGACAGGTGAAGTCATGTGACGTATAAAGGGAGAGTAAGAGAGAGAGCGAGAGAGAGCAGTAATCGGCCTGGACCCTGGGACCCCTGCTGGCTGTCCTGGTCTGGACTGCCTACATGCTACATTCCTTTCCAAAGCACAGAGCTAGGAGGACAAAGAGAGAGAGGGAGAGAGAGGCGGCAAGGGAAAGAAAGAAAAGAGAGTGGAAGAGAAACAGGGACCAGGCATGGGAATCTATGAGCTGACGGCCCATAACGATTGAGAGCTCATTGGTATTCCGGTCCATTGTAAAGTTTGGGAGTGCATAAGGATTCGATGCGATTCCATAAACTGAACTATGATCGGCTTCCACTGCTTATGGATATTTTGGGAGGTGGAGCTCAAGGCAAAAAGGCTAACCTGAAAATGACT
>JAMWET010000165.1:2500-20000 GCA_024036415.1 Prochilodus magdalenae | reverse complement strand
GGAGCACTGTACACACACACAGTGCATCCGCTTTGACTTGGGTTAATATGATGTGGGTTTAAAAGCGTGGCTCGTCTTCAGTGTATAAACATACCTGGTCTATTTATGAGCTTGAATGCATAAACCTGCACACATTTACAGTATGGTGCAGTATTTTGTGGCATAGTGTTCATTAGCAGTGGAGTTGGGGGTCTAATTATGTGACGTCCATGTAATTACTGATGCACTATATAGCCAAAAGTATGGGGACACCTGACCATCACTGTTGAATAAACCTTTTGGCTTATTGGACATCCCACTACCCCAATAACCACCCACTCAGACCCACCTTGCACCTTTAGCAGTCTCCGCTATTCTGGGAAGGCTTTCCGTAGGATTTCAGAGTGTGTCTGTGGGCATTTGTGTCCATTCAGTCAAAAGAGCTTTTGAGAGGTCAAGCTCTGATGTTGGACGAGAAAGTCTGGCTCACGATTCACATTCCAGTTAGTTCCAATTATGTCCATTCTCACACTCGCTGGCTCACTTCTGACAAGACTCCACGGAAATGGCCAGTTGGACTAAATGCAGCGATTACATAATTACGACCTTCAGTGTATTTATTTACTCACTGCAGCATAGATGGAAAATGAAGCATAAACATAACATGCTCCATAACGTTTGCACACGCCACATGTAATGTTTTTTATCTCGTTGTGTTTATTTTGGAGGATGGACACTCCTCAAAATCACAAAATCTTGCCACTTTCTGGCTCCTCCGTCTACGCAGGCTTTAACAGGAGCGATATTTTATCTGCTCTAGCTGCTTTAGTCTTTACAGGCCTTGTGCTGATTTTACATTAGCTAATAAGCTAGTACTGATGGTGCTTTAGTGGTGTAGTGTTTACGCAATGGCACTGTCGGAATCAGAATCAGACTTTATTGGCCAAGGAATTAGTTTCTCCAGCTTACAGTGCATAGAGAATGACAACTAGGGTAGCCACCATTCCGAAATGAAAAACAGAAATGAAAAATGGAAAAAAAATAACGGTAATTTACGGAAAAATGAAAAAAAAAAAAATAACCGTCATTTACGGAAAAACAAACAAAAAAAATAACGGTCATTTATGGAAAAACGGAAAAAAATAACAGTCATTTACGGAAAAAACGGAAAAAAATTACGGTAATTTACGGAAAAAAAAACCCCGTCATTTACGGAAAAACGAAAAAAAAAAGTAACGGTAATTTACGGAAAAACGGAAAAAAATTACGGTAATTTACGGAAAAAAATAATAATCGTAATTTACGGAAAAACGGAAAAAAAATAACGGTAATTTACAGAAAAACGGAAAACAATTATGGTCATTTACGGAAAAACGGAACAAATTGAGTCCCGTCTTGGTTTAATGCGGGACGCAACATTTATTTGCCAAATAAATATTTTACGGGATGGGTGGCAACCCTAATGACAACACATGCACCTGTACAGACCTGTACATGCTGTGCATTCTGAGCATCCTGTATCCTGGCCTCCACCTTATGAGCACTGCCATAGACTCCAGTGCACCAACCCCGGGCCAACCCAGCAGTATAAGCAGATTATAAGATTTCTCCTAAAATCTAATTCTGTATTCTGAATCCTACCTTTAGAAAATGTAACTTGGACTAAACACAGATTCCTAATTTTTGGATTCTGAACACATGTTGGTAATACTTACTCCATTACATCCCACCCCCGGATACTGCAGTGGTGATAAGCCTTTCAATAAACTGAAAAAGCATTGGTGAGTCAGTAACGTGACATGGCTGAAGATGCACTATTTTACCCTAGCCGATTCCCTCCAAACTTCCACAGATATGTTCATTTCTGTAATTGAATTTTGATGTTTGTATCATGCCTTAAAAGTCCACCTCAGCTAAATTGCAATTATGCTCTCCTAATGCCTGCAAATGAACTGCCAGGTTCACGCTGGGCCCACTGAGACTAAACTGATCTACACAATCTTATCTAACGATGTAACTTATCTAAACCGACAAGCTCATGTCTCACTGCACTCCACCAGAATAATAGCCAATTAAGGAGCTGAGATTTTCATCGTTTGTCTCAGTTTGAAGTGTTGGTAATGCCCCTGAGTTGTTTTCTCTGACTCTGTGTGATGCAACAATTTGTTCGGAGATGCTCACCAGCCCACAGACCCTGCAGTGTTTCCTGAGGCAGCCACTGAATACAGAGGGCACGGCGTTGAGTACTGCTCACATCAAAGGCACCCCGCTTAACTCAATGTTTCATTATGGTAAACAGAGCTCCGCATGTACCTCTATTCTCTCATACGTGCCTTCATACCAGTAAATAACCAGAGACTTCATATAGTGTACGGACACTCACCGGCCACCTTTACATCAGACAGGTGTGTGTGAGTCAGCCTCAGATCTTAATCAGTTCATCAGTCACTTCTAACTGCAAAGCTGCACAGCTGTGTCTGATACACTCGTCTCAACAGACCTCAGTAGGGGGTTTCTAATAAAGCAGACTGAGGATGTAAAGGTAGGGGGTTCTAATAGAGAGGACCCAGGGCGTAAAGGTAGGGGGTTCTAATAGAGAGGACCGAGGGTGTAAAGGTAGGGGGTTCTAATAGAGAGGACCCAGGGCGTAAAGGTAGGGGGTTCTAATAGAGAGGACCGAGGGTTTAAGGTAGGGGGTTCTAATAGAGAGGACCGAGGGTGTAAAGGTAGGGGGTTCTAATAGAGAGGACCGAGGGTGTAAAGGTAGGGGGTTCTAATAGAGAGGACCGAGGGTGTAAAGGTAGGGGGTTCTAATAAAGCGGACTGAGAGTGTAAAGGTAGGGGTTCTAATAGAGAGGACCGAGGGTGTAAAGGTAGGGGGTTCTAATAGAGAGGACCGAGGGTGTAAAGGTAAGGGGTTCTAATAGAGAGGACCGAGGGTGTAAAGGTAAGGGGTTCTAATAGAGAGGACCGAGGGTGTGAAGGTAGGGGTTCTAATAGAGAGGACCGAGGGTGTAAAGGTAGGGGGTTCTAATAGAGAGGGCCGAGGATGTGAAGGTAGGGGGTTCTAATAGAGAGGACCGAATGTGTAAATGTAGGGGGTTCTAATAGAGAGGACCGAGGGTGTAAAGGTAGGGGGTTCTAATAGAGAGGACCGAGGTTGTAAAGGTAGGGGGTTCTAATAGAGAGGACGAGGGTGTAAAGGTAGTGGTTCTAATAGAGAGGACTGAGCGTGTAAAGGTAGGGGTCTCTAATAAAGAGAACCAAGGGTGTAAAGGTAGGGGGCTCTAATAGAGAGGGCCGAGGGTGTAAAGGTAGGGGGTTCTAATAGAGAGGACCGAGGGTGTAAAGGTAGGGGGTTCTAATAGAGAGGACCGAGGGTGTAAAGGTAGGGGGCTCTAATAGAGAGGACCCAGGGTGTAAAGGTAGGGGGTTATAATAGAGAGGACCGAGGGTGTAAAGGTAGGGGTCTCTAATAGAGAGGACCGAGGGTGTAAAGGTAGGGGTCTCTAATAGAGAGGACCGAGGGTGTAAAGGTAGGGGTCTCTAATAGAGAGGACCGAGGGTGTAAAAGTAGGGGTCTCTAATAGAGAGGACCGAGGGTGTAAAGGTAGGGGTCTCTAATAGAGAGGACCGAGGGTGTAAAGGTAGGGGGTTCTAATAGAGAGGACCGAGGGTGTAAAGGTAGGGGGTTCTAATAGAGCGGACCAAGGTTGTAAAGGTAGGGGGTTCTAATAGAGCCGGACCAAGGTGTAAAGGTAGGGGGTTCTAATAGAGAGGACCGAGGGTGTAAAGGTAGGGGGTTCTAATAGAGAGGACCGAGGGTGTAAAGGTAGGGGGTTCTAATAGAGAGGACCGAGGGTGTAAAGGTAGAGGGTTCTAATAGAGAGGACAGAGGGTGTAAAGGTAAGGGGTTCTAATAGAGAAGACAGAGGGTGTAAAGGTAGGGGGTTCTAATAGAGAGGACCGAGGGTGTAAAGGTAGAGGGTTCTAATAGAGAGGACCGAGGGTGTAAAGGTAGGGGGTTCTAATAGAGAGGACCGAGGGTGTAAAGGTAGGGGGTTCTAATAGAGAGGACCGAGGTGTTAAAGGTAGGGGGTTCGATTAGTGAGGACCGAGGGTGTAAAGGTGGGGGTGTCTAATAGAGAGGACCGAGGTTGTAAAGGTAGGGGGTTCTAATAGAGAGGACCCAGGGTGTAAAGGTAGGGGGTTCTAATAGAGAGGACCGAGGGTGTAAAAGTAGGGGGCTCTAATAGAGAGGACCGAGGGTGTAAAGGTAGGGGTCTCTAATAGAGAGGACCGAGGGTGTAAAGGTAGAGGGTTCTAATAGAGAGGACCGAGGGTGTAAAGTTAGGGGTCTCTAATAGAGAGGGCCGAGGGTGTAAAGGTAGTGGTCTCTAATAAGGAGGACAGAGGGTGTAAAGTTATGGGGCTCTAATAGAGAGGACCGAGAGTGTAAAGGTAGGGGGTTCTAATAGAGAGGACAGAGGGTGTAAAGGTAGGGGGTTCTAATAGAGAGGACAGAGGGTGTAAAGGTAGGGGGTTCTAATAGAGAGGACCGAGAGTGTTAAGGTAGGGGGTTCTAATAGAGAGGACAGAGGGTGTAAAGGTAGGGGGTTCTAATAGAGAGGCCAGAGGGTGTAAAGGTAGGGGGTTCTAATAGAGAGGCCCGAGGGTGTAAAGGTAGGGGGTTCTAATAGAGAGGACCGAGGGTGTAAAGGTAGGGGGTTCTAATAGAGAGGACCGAGGGTGTAAAGGTAGGGGGTTCTAATAGAGAGGACCGAGGGTGTAAAGGTAGGGGGTTCTAATAGAGAGGCGGGGGGGTGTAAAGGTCGGGGGTTCTAATAGAGAGGACCGAATGTGTGAAGGTAGGGGTGAGAGGACCGAGGGTGTAAAGGTAGGGGGTTCTAATAGAGAGGACCGAGGGTGTAAAGGTAGGGGGTTCTAATAGAGAGGACCGAGGGTGTAAAGGTAGGGGGTTCTAATAGAGAGGACCGAGGGTGTAAAGGTAGGGGGTTCTAATAGAGAGGACCGAGGGTGTAAAGGTAGGGGGTTCTAATAGAGAGGACCGAGGGTGTAAAGGTAGGGGTTCTAATAGAGAGGAAAGGTAGGGGTTTCTAATAGAGAGGACCGAGCGTGTAAAGGTAGGGGGTTTCTAATAAAGCGGACTGAGAGTGTAAAGGTAGGGGTTCTAATAGAGAGGACCGAGGGTGTAAAGGTAGGGGGTTCTAATAGAGAGGACCGAGGGTGTAAAGGTAGGGGGTTCTAATAGAGAGGACCGAGGGTGTAAAGGTAGGGGTTCTAATAGAGAGGACCGAGGGTGTAAAGGTAGGGGGTTCTAATAGAGAGGACCGAGGGTGTAAAGGTAGGGGTTCTAATAGAGAGGACCGAGGGTGTAAAGGTAGGGGTCTCTAATAGAGAGGACCGAGGGTGTAAAGGTAGGGGGTTCTAATAGAGAGGACCGAGGGTGTAAAGGTAGGGGGTTCTAATAGAGAGGACCGAGGGTGTAAAGGTAGGGGGTTCTAATAGAGAGGACCGAGGGTGTAAAGGTAGGGGGTTCTAATAGAGAGGACCGAGGGTGTAAAGGTAGGGGGTTCTAATAGAGAGGACCGAGGGTGTAAAGGTAGGGGGCTCTAATAGAGAGGACCGAGGGTGTAAAGGTAGGGGGTTCTAATAGAGAGGACCGAGGGTGTAAAGGTAGGGGGTTCTAATAGAGAGGACCGAGGGTGTAAAGGTAGGGGGTTCTAATAGAGAGGACCGAGGGTGTAAAGGTAGGGGGTTCTAATAGAGAGGACCGAGGGTGTAAAGGTAGGGGTTTCTAATAGAGAGGACTGAGGGTGTAAAGGTAGGGGGTTCTAATAAAGCGGACTGAGAGTGTAAAGGTAGGGGTTCTAATAGAGAGGACCGAGGGTGTAAAGGTAGGGGTTTCTAATAGAGAGGACTGAGGGTGTAAAGGTAGGGGGTTCTAATAAAGCGGACTGAGAGTGTAAAGGTAGGGGTTCTAATAGAGAGGACCGAGGGTGTAAAGGTAGGGGTTTCTAATAAAGCAGACTGAGGATGTAAAGGTAGAGGGTTCTAATAGAGAGGACCGAGGGTGTAAAGGTAGGGGGTTCTAATAGAGAGGACCGAGGGTGTAAAGGTAGGGGGTTCTAATAGAGAGGACCGAGGGTGTAAAGGTAGGGGGTTCTAATAGAGAGGACCGAGGGTGTAAAGGTAGGGGGTTCTAATAGAGAGGACCGGAGGTGTAAAGGTAGTAAAGGTAGAGGGTGTAATGGTAGGGGTTCTAATAGAGAGGACGAGGGTGTAACGGTAGCGGGGTTCTAATAGAGAGGACCGAGGGTGTAAAGGTAGGGGTTCTAATAGAGAGGACGAGGGTGTAAAGGTAGCGGGGTTCTAATAGAGAGGACCGAGGGTGTAAAGGTAGGGGGTTCTAATAGAGAGGACCGAGGGTGTAAAGGTAGGGGGTTCTAATAGAGAGGACCGAGGGTGTAAAGGTAGGGGGTTCTAATAGAGAGGACCGAGGGTGTAAAGGTAGGGGGTTCTAATAGAGAGGACGGAGGGGGTAAGGGGAGGGGGTTCTAATAGAGAGGACCGAGGGTATAAAGCAGGTTATCACTAATAGAGAGGACTGAGGTGTAAAGGTAGGGGTCTCTAATAGAGAGGACCGAGGGTGTAAATGTAGGGGGTTCTAATAGAGAGGGAACCGAGGATGTAAAGGTAGGGGGTTCTAATAGAGAGGACCGAGGGTGTAAAGTAGAGAGGACCCGGGGGTTCTAATAGAGAGGATCGAGGGTGTAAAGGTAGGGGGTTCTAATAGAGAGGACCCAGGGTGTAAAGGTAGGGGGTTCTAATAGAGAGGACCGAGGGTGTAAAAGTAGGGGGCTCTAATAGAGAGGACCGAGGGTGTAAAGGTAGGGGTCTCTAATAGAGAGGACCGAGGGTGTAAAGGTAGGGGGTTCTAATAGAGAGGACCGAGGGTGTAAAGGTAGGGGGTTCTAATAGAGAGGACCGAGGGTGTAAAGGTAGGGGTTCTAATAGAGAGGACGAGGGTGTAACGGTAGCGGGGTTCTAATAGAGAGGACCGAGGGTGTAAAGGTAGGGGGTTCTAATAGAGAGGACCGAGGGTGTAAAGGTAGGGGGTTCTAATAGAGAGGACTGAGGATGTAAAGGTAGGGGTCTCTAATAGAGAGGACCGAGGATGTAAAGGTAGGGGTCTCTAATAGAGAGGACCGAGGGTGTAAAAGTAGGGGGTTCTAATAGAGAGGAGCGAGGGTGTAAAGGTAGCGGGTTCTAATAGAGAGGACTGAGGGTGTAAAGGTAGGGGGTTCTAATAGAGAGGACCGAGGGTGTAAAGGTAGGGGGTTCTAATAGAGAGGACTGAGGGTGTAAAGGTAGGGGGTTCTAATAGAGAGGACCGAGGGTGTAAAGGTAGGGGGTTCTAATAGAGAGGACTGAGGGTGTAAAGGTAGGGGGTTCTAATAGAGAGGACCCAGGGTGTAAAGGTAGGGGGTTCTAATAGAGAGGGCCGAGGGTGTAAAGGTAGGGGGTTCTAATAGAGGGAACGAGGGTGTAAAGGTAGGGGGTTCTAATAGAGAGGACCGAGGGTGTAAAGGTAGGGGGTTCTAATAGAGAGGACCGAGGGTGTAAAGGTAGGGGGTTCTAATAGAGAGGACTGAATGTGTAAAGGTAGGGGGTTTTATAGTGTCTACACTATAAAGGCAGGCAGAAGCATGTTGTTGTGTTTTCCATGTTCAGTTTTCCAGGTTTCCTGTGTACAAGCCGAATTCCTGAAACACCAGTAGCTCCTAATGTAGTTCTTCAGTACTGAGTCACTGAGTCAGTAAACTGACTCTAATACGAGTCAACAGAATCCCTCAGAGGAAAAGCATGATGCTGCATTTTTCTTTCAGAGAGTAAAGAGCACGGAGGATCCCCTCTGCTGGACTCGTTTTTGCTGGAAGTGACAGACGGATGAGCCAAACTCATGAATCAAAAGCGCAAAGCCAGTTGTGGATGCTGGCAGGTTATCACTATGGAGACGGATGTGGAGGGAAATCCACTATCTCTCCAGCCCGAATCACTCATCACTCAGTTCTGTGCTGGAGGGAGAGAGAAAGTGATAGAGGGTGAGAGAGAGAGAGAGCGAGTGAGACATGGAGAAAGAGAGAGGAGTGAAGAGAGAAGGAAGTGGGAGAGAGTGTAAAAAGGATTAAGGTGAAGGAAAAAGGAAAGAGGAGAAGAGGGGGGAAGGGAGAGCATGACGGAGAGAAGAAGGAGGAGAGAGAGACGGAGAGAAGAAGGAGGAGAGAGAGAGAGAGAACAACAGAACAACATTAAAACAATAATAAAATAAAAGAGAAATGAAGAAAGAAAGGAGGTAGAGAGAGAGAGAGAGTGAGAGAAGAGGAAAGGGCTGGAAGGATGGTAGATGCTTGTGTAATCAGCCTATGGAGAATCTCTGTTGCTTCATTCAGCATGAGCACAGCCTCCTGTAACGGACAGCTGTTAAATAGTATATAAAATTAAAACTGAATATTAATATTAAAACATACATCACACACTCGGCCCACACACTCGGCCCACACACTCGGCCCACACACTCGGCCCACACACTCGGCCCACAGAGCGGCCCACAGAGCGGCCCACAGAGCGGCCCACAGAGCGGCCCACAGAGCGGCCCACACATCGGCCAACAGAGCGGCCCACACTCGGCCCACAGAGCGGCCCACAGAGCGGCCCACACACTCGGCCCACAGAGCGGCCCACAGAGCGGCCAACAGAGCGCCCCACAGAGCGGCCCACAGAGCGGCCTAGCCCCGGGCTGTAGTTCCTAATTATCTGGCTGGACAACATGTTTAATCAGCCCGTGACAAACGAGGCAAATAGGACTACTGCTCTTTACTGGAGGCTAATGGACGATGATTGAGGACGATGATTGCCAGAAGGCTCGTGTGAGGGTCACCGCCGGTGCCGAGGGAGCACTAGGGGGCGCTGCAGCTGCCTGTTGGAGGAGGCTTTGCTTGGCGTGGATGTGAGGTGATGAAGCGGAGGCTGGTTTAATTGCTCTGTTTGTCACGGTTGCCTTCGGGTCAACAGGAAGTGAGTGAAATTAGTTCAGCAATATCGCAGCAGCAATCAGGATCATTATCGGCATATGTGTGAAACCCCCGAGAGAGGCTGAGAGTCTGACAGGAGAGCACGTGCATGGATAAACCCCTGAAGGAGATCCAGACTATGCCCTCCTGCCCTATATGGATGGCTATACAGATCCTTCCCCACGCACTCTCCGGCAGCTGCGCTCCAGTCACCCTGGTCATAATAATGTGACTAGACTGTGACTGCTGGAGGAAGGCAATAATGTTCAGCCATCCATCACTGTAAGCTGCATCAGTTTAGAAGGCCCATATAACAATCGTCACCTCCAGCTTACGTCAGGAGTGGCTTGTTTCCACCGTCTGAGATGCTCTCGTGAGTAAAAAGGTTGAAGTTTGATGTTGAGCTAAATCTCTTCTAGACTGCTGGTAAGTAAACAGATGCTAATGCGAACACTGAGAGAAACAGTTGTGCACAACTCAGCTGGATGATGATGGTCACTGATCCATATTGACTGAATAGCATAGTGGATAATGTTGCAGTCGCATGTGCTGGAGTCTGGTGTTACAGTCCATGCCTAGGCTGTACTGCTACTCCATCTGTCTTGGGAATCTTAGCTTAACACTACATTTAATCTGAGACATGATAATACTGTTTTTACACACACACACACAGAGAGAGAGAGAGAGAGAGAGAGAGAGAGAGAGAGAGAGAGAGAGAGAGGGAGACACAGAGAGAGAGGGAGACACAGAGAGAGAGAGAGAGAGAGAGAGAGAGAGGGAGACAGAGAGAGGGAGACACAGAGAGAGGGAGACACAGAGACAGGGAGAGGGAGACACAGAGAGAGAGAGAGAGAGAGGGAGACACAGAGAGAGAGAGAGAGAGAGAGAGAGAGGGAGACACAGAGAGAGAGAGAGAGAGAGAGAGAGAGAGAGAGAGAGAGAGAGAGAGGGAGACACACACAGAGAGAGAGAGAGAGAGAGAGAGAGAGAGGGAGACACACACACACAGAGAGAGAGAGACAGACACAGAGAGAGAGAGAGAGAGAATGAATGAGTGTCACTGTGATTGTAAAAGAAGGAAAACCGTACTGAGTAGATTTGGTCCTGATGTGGCTGGTTGCCATGGAGAACGGAGCTCCTGCATTTGATGAATGGAGCTGTGTTAGTGTGGGATTGTGTGTGTGAGTGTGTGTGTGTGTGAGTGTGTGTGTGTGTGTGTGTGTGTGTGTGTGTGTGTGTGTGTGTGTGTGTGTGTGTGTGTGTGTGTGTGTGTGTGTGTGTGGTCTGCACGTACAGTCGCGTGTCTGAATATGTATGTGTCATGCATTCAGACTTCATTCAAAACTGACCTATGCTGGCTCTCTGACATCACAGCATCAGTCAGTGTCACCAAGAGCAGCATGGAGCTTTAGAGTGAACGTGATCAGGATATCAGTTTAGCCAAACCTTCTATCTCCATTTTTGCTAGCTGTCAGTTTTTGAATATGTCTCTTGTCCTGGAAAAAAAATAGAAAACTGAAAAAAGTCTTGGGCTGTATTTGACATGGCACACTACCATACTGCACACTACAGTAGTGTGTACTCCATACTGTATACGCCCTCTGTATGTAGTTCGGACATGCAGTGTAGCATACTACAGTCACATGACCAGTGACCTCAAAGCTGGGCTTACTGTTTATAGCTAGCTGCTGATGGAGAGCGATCTTCATGGTGTACTGCTTCCCATCATGCACCTCAGCCCCACCAATATTATCACCATATACCTAACCGGCTCAAATGACACTAGTGAGAGGTCAAGGCATGGACTGTATAGGGTGAAGGAAGGTATTTAGAGGCACTCATGCCCACACCATGCCCACTGTTACGCCATTGGGAGGTGTGCGAGAAGCCCATCCTTGGTACACCTTCACCACAGTTGCTCTAGAACATCCCTCAAAGTCCACAGTTTTCAAGATGCTTCTACCCTTCGCCTGGCATCCTATTATCATGCCCTGTGGGAGATCAATCAAATCATGACCTTTGCCCTTGATGATCGTTTTGCACTGACTGCTGTGTCACACGCCATCTGTAACATCAGTGCCCATACTGGGCTTCATTCCAAATCAGCGGTGGCCATAAATTCTGATATGACTGTGCGTGTGTATAAGCTCAGTGGACAGAAACTGGCCACCTCTATATAGATGGGAATCAAACCCAGGGCCGCCTTGGTGTAATGCAACAGCACTACTCACTGCACCTGTCTGTCTTTCTCTCTCTTCAGTGGAGTGGGTAGGTCATCACAACACCTCTAGTAGTTGGTTTTGACTGCTGATGGCTACCTGCTGGCTCTTACCTGCTCCTTATGGGCATCATCCAGTATTTTCCATAACAGCCTGAGGAGAAGTGTGTCTCTAGCTCAGGGTAGGATCTTTTAGGCCTCAAGCAAAGTGAGTTTTCCAGGTAATGTGCACAGCCTTCCCCCGTACCCCAAACGTAGTCGTTCAGCTCGCTGCTTTAGTTCTGTCCTGGAGCTGCGAGGCTAATGTAGCTAACGGACACTTATGTACGCCATTTCTAATTTTGCACACCGTGTGCCTAAATCATTTCCCAACTGCCGCAAGCCGTCCGTGCTGGGTTGTAATACGAGTAATCTCAAATCCTGTGCCTTCTGGTAATGTGTGTGCTGTTATCAATACAGTTTGGACAGAGGTTGGGGTGAAAATGAATACTTCGGGATGACCTCCATTGTTTTTAGCTCCTCCCCCATTAAGACGATGATAAGATATGAGGTGTGTAGTCTTGGTGCTAGGTATGGTGGTGTTGTTTCACCAGATGGTGAACTCTCCTAACTAATAATAGCCTTAAGGTATTAAACCTTCAGCCTACTACACACCCCTGATGATGCCTCATATTAAGGCCGTCCCATGAAGACGTAGGCGTAGGTGAGCTGTATTCTAAGGTACCTTGTTTGACCACACATGGAGTCAGGTTTGCACGTGTCCTTCTTGGTAAAGGAATCCTTTGATCTCGTTCAGCAACAGTACCATCAATTCAATATGACACTGACTGATGGCCGGCTCTGATCATGAACTCTATCTATGGGTCGGCTCAGTCTTTCAGTTACTCCGCCCTGGACTAATCAGACTGGATCTAATCAGACTGGACCTAATCAGACTGGACCTAATCAGACTGGATCTAATAGATGTTCTGAAGCTCCTCCTCCTGTTAGTTCTGTCTTCCTCTTTTTATCCGGGTTCGACCTGAGGAGGTTGGATTCCACCCTTGAGCCTGGTTCCTCTTGAGGTTTCTTCCTTACTCCAGGGAGGTTTTCCTCGCCACAGTTGCCTCTGGCTTGCTCAAGGTGGGGCTTGAACCCCCCCCTTCCACCTTCCAATGTCTGTACATTCACTTCGTGTTTTTCTTTTTATAATAAACTGATTTTCTGTGTCGCTGATTTGAGACAACGTTGGTTGTAAAAAGCGCTACAAAAAAAAGTATCGATTGATTAATAGATTGATTGACAGGACACATTTCACCTTCTTGGCTGATTTTGTGGAGTCGTTTTTTTCCTGATTGCTTTTTGTTCATGATTATACGCAGTTTTATCCTTTGTGTGTTATAAATAAAGCAGGTTGAACAAGTGAAGAGGGTCAGTCAGTGAACTGGAATGATTTTTGTAATACGGGGGCACCAACTGGAGGATCTGAGCTGGAGCAGGAGCAGCTCTTAAAACAGCCTGCTCTCCGTAAACAGTAAGGTCAGTGGGAGGAAAACAGAGGCTCCAAATAACCCGGCGGTACAGTTGCAGGTATATGTGAACTAATGAGAGACTCTGAGTGAGTAAACATCGTGTGTACACTGAAGCACACTGAAGGTTAGGAGGCATTGCACTGATTTTTTTACCGTAGTACGCTTAGGGGGCGATAGTGAGTCACTTGTAGCATTCGAGTCTGCCTTTAGGTCCAGCATGAGAAGAAGTAGCTCTGCCTTTAGTTTTAACAGTCATGCTTGAATGTCCAGCTCCAGGGTTAGGAAATTAAGGGTGGTGGTTAAAAAGAATGAATACAATTGATCACTGAAGCTCTTGGTGACGGCACTCTAAGGACCACCACTGCCACTTTTATCAAGAATCCATATTCCAGCAGCAAACAAATGCTTCGTTAACGTAGTTTTGCTTTGTTCACGGCCCTTGGATGCGCTCCCTAAAGAGTTTTTGTATGCGATTTAGTTTGATGTTTTTCATCTACACTGAAGAGGGAGGAGGAGGGACTGGGCATGCACCCCCCTGTTGTTTTGGAGGCATGAATTTCGGGGACTGGCTGCTTTTCTATTACAAGCTGCTCTTTCCAAACGTCTGCCACAACAGAGAATAGCCCTTATAAGAGCAGGTACCAGTTCAGTGGTAACCTCCTTTATGTAGGCCCGCCAGTTCCAAGAAAAGGGGCAGTTAGGATTACTGTCTGATAAGAAGCCCCCCCCCGAGCTGTTTTTAAGGATAACGCAAAAATTCCATTTTCAGCTTTGTCTCTGTTCCTGAGACCTCTTCCGTACCCACCTTTCCAGTCAACACAAAAAGCTGAGCCTGCGTCCGCTGTGCAGGATGGATGTGGGGGTGCGTGTGTGTGAGGAAACCAGTATGTGTAATAATGAGAGAGGGGTGTGAGGGCTCCGCAGGTGTGTGGCCCTTTTTAACAGCTTCATCTCAACAAAGCGGTGAGGAA
The DNA here is from genome assembly GCA_024036415.1 of Prochilodus magdalenae. Lineage (NCBI taxonomy): Eukaryota > Metazoa > Chordata > Actinopteri > Characiformes > Prochilodontidae > Prochilodus > Prochilodus magdalenae. Next base: position 6,226 of record JAMWET010000165.1, on the reverse strand, counting down.
GGGCGAAAAGGCCAAAAGACTGGACACACCGGCCGCGTCTCGGAACTAACCTTAAAGTCTGACGGACACGGGTTGCGAGGATAGGCGGCTGGCTTGCTCTTTTAACAGCACACAAACGCACACACTCCTTTCTTTCAGGTCATTTTATTCAAGCCGCCTTGCGCAGTTTCGCCGGTAGAGGCTCAGAAACTTTCCCGGGGTCTGTTCGGGCCGTTTTGTGCTTTGCCTGTCATTAGTGAGCCACTTGGGGAGTATCGTGTCCATCGTCTGATCCGCAATTCCCTGCTTACAGGAGGCACAGTCTGACGAGAGATGATGGTCTATGTCATTACCACATTTGCCGTTTAATTAATAATGCCTACTTGTTTGCCAGAGATGGAAGAAGATGGCATACATACCATAGTAGTCCCCAATAGTGAGAGTGTCCGCCTTCCCAGAAATTGGGAAAACGTCCCCTATGGAGGACCTTAACTCTGAAGGATTTAGGATGTGTAAGAGTAACTGACCAAAGGCATAACATAAAAACAGGAGCTGTTTTTAAAACGCTCTCTTATTCTGGCTAGCTGGCCTAATGCTAATGCAGGAGGAAAGCCAGGGACACTGGACGTGATAATGCTTATTGCGAGGGAGAAAGCTACAAAATCTTAGATAGTATGTTGATTTGTATCATAGGTGCTGCAGTTTTAAAACTGCTCTAACTAATGTATGACTTTTTCAAAATTTACTTCAAGATGCACAGTTTTAGCTGGAGTAAAAATTACCTCAGCAATAGTAGCAGGTAAAACACATTTTATAGACCAAGCAAAATGACCTTCTAAAACAGTGAGATAATTTGGGTAATTTGGAGATTCTAAAGGAGACCACTTAGCTACCTTCATAAAGAGTTTATGAATGGTTTAAAAATAGTGTGATAATGGTTATTAATTAGGTCATAAACACCTTAAAAGCATTAATAAGCAGTTACAACACATACGGGCAATGGTTACCTGTTATTCTAAGTAAGTAAGCATGTGTACAGCGCACTAAAGGTGATGATGCACTGAATACGTTACCAAATGTAAAACCTTCTACGGTTCTTTTTGATTAAAGTTTAGGCAACAGTTTTAATGGTATGGATGAGTCTATGTATCGGGATACAGAGCTCTTTCCTGAAGCTGCCATGCTAACCCGTCTGTAATACCACTTTGTACCTTAAGAGGCAATAGTGAGTCACTTAGATCGAAGCTTCAAGTCTGCCATTAGTACTGAAGGAGTCACTGGTGAACTGCTGCATACATGGTAAATAATAATACATGTGTTATGAGGTTATGGAACATGTGTCTAACCCGAACCCTAACCCGAACCCGAACCCTAACCCTAACCCGAACCACTGGAAACACTGTCTAAGGTCCTGCCCTAGTTTTACTAGACCACTCCAAATCCCTAAACCATCCCAGGGCAGACACACACGTGTACATGCACACACACACGCTCTCACACACACACATGTACGCACACACACACACAAACATACATGTACACACATACGCACGCACACACACACACAAACATACATGTACACACATACGCACACACACCCCCACACACACATACATAAACATGTACACGCACACACATTCTCAAACACACACACACACTTTCTCACACACACACACATTCTCAAACACACACACACACACTTTCACACACACACACTTTCACACACACACACTCTCACACACACACACACACACATTCTCACACACACACACACACACACACATTCTTTCACACACACACACACTTTCACACACACACACACACTCTCACACACACACACACACACATTCTCTCTCACACACACACACACACATTCTCTCTCACACACACACACACACATTCTCAAACACACACACACACACACACTTTCACTCACACACTCACTCACTCACTCACTCACTCACTCACTTACTCACACACACACACACACTTTCACTCACACACTCACTCACTCACTCACTCACTCACTCACTCCCTTTCACAAACACTAGGGGGCAATTTCCCCTCCCCAGTTCATCCTTCAAGTCATGTCTTCCCCCCCCCCCCCCTTGAGACAGTCCCCCCCCCAAAGAGTAGAATTCACGCTCCCCCGTCCACCCCCCCCCCCCCCCCCCCCTCCCTCCCCCCCTCCCACACCATCACCCTCTACTCCCTTCCCCTACCTCTCCTTTCCCCTCCCCTCCCCCCCCCCCTCCTATCCTCCCCTTCTCTTCTTCCCCTCCTAATCTTCCTTTCCCCGCCTCTTCTCCTTTTCAGAATCCATCCCCCCCTTCCTTTCCCCCCTACTCCCCTCACCCTCCTTCTCCTTTCCTATTTGGAAGGCAGATCTCCCCCTTTATTTCCCCAGAGTGAAGTAATTGATTTTAATCAGTCGCTTTTTTTTCCACTCCCTTCGAGGACATACTCCCTCCCCGACCAGTACACGATTCCCCCCCTTTTGAATTCTGTTCTGTGTATGGCGTTGTATCTACGACAATCCCCCTCTCCCTTTGAAAGAGCTCCCTTCCACTTCCCCCTCCCCCCTATCCTCCTCTTTCATGCCTCCCCTCTCCCTAGTATGTCTTTCCCACTCTTGGGCTCCTACCTTAGGACTCATCTCTCTCTTCCTCCCCTTCCCTCCATCCCCCCCTCCCCCTTCTCTCTTCTGATCCCCCCCCCTCCCCCCTCTCCCCCCTCCTCCTCCCCTCCTCCCCTTCCTTTCCCCGCCTTCTTCGGAACTCTTCCCCTACTGGATTGAGACGCTGACAAACTTTCTCCATCTCCTCCCTTCCCCTCCCCCCCCCCCCCCTTCCCTTTCCCCCCCCTCCCCCCTCTCCCCTCCCCCCCCCTCCCCCCCCCCTCCCTTCCGCCCCCCCGCTCCCCCCCGTTTTTTCCCCCCCCCCCCCCCCCCCCCCCCCCTTTTTTTTTTTCTCTCCCCTTTTCCCTCCCCCCCCCCCCCCCCCCCCCCCCCCCCCCCTTTTTTCCCCCGCCCCCCCCCTTTTTTTCCACACAAAACACCCCCCCCCCCACCCCCCCCCACCCCCTTTCTCCTCTTTCTTTTTTCCCCCCCCCCCACCCCCCCCCCCCCCCCCCCCCCCCCCCCCCCCCCCCCCCCCCCCCCCCCCTTCCCCCCCCCCCCTTTTTTTTTTTCCCCCTTTTTCCCTTCCCCCCCCCCCCCTTCCCCCCCCCCCCCCCCCTGTTTTCTTCGTTTTTTTTCCCCCCCCCCCCCCCCCTTTTTTTTTTTTTTTTTTTTCCCCTCCCCACCCCCCCCCCCTTTTTTCCCCCCCCTTTCCCCCCCCCCCTTTTTTTTTTTTTTTTCCCCCCCCCCCCCCCCTTTCTCTCCCCCCCCCCCCTTTCTTTTTTTTTTTCCCCCCCCCCCCCCCCCCCTTTTTTTCCCCCCCCGCCCCATGCCCCCCCCCCCCCCCCCCCCCCCCCCCCTTTCCCCCGACCCCGCCCCCACCCCCCCCCCCCCTCCCCCCCCCCCCCCCCCCCCCTTTTTTTTTTTTCTCTTTGTTCCCTTTTTCCCCCCCCCCCCCCCCCCCCCCCCCCCCCCCCCCCCCCCCCCGCCCCGCCCCCCACCCCCCCCGCCCCCCCCCCCCCCCCTTGCCCCACCCCTTTTTTCCCCCTTTTCCCCCCCCCCCCACCCCCCTTTTTCCCCCCCCCCCCACCCCCCCCCCCCACCCCCTCCCCCACCCCCCCCCCCCCCCC
>JAMWET010000164.1:45000-52570 GCA_024036415.1 Prochilodus magdalenae | reverse complement strand
TTGGGGTACAGGGTGGGGTTTTTCGGCACACAGTGGGAGTAGTGATGCACTATTAGCTGATCCGTGTTCGGGGCTCTGCAGCTGGGGAGTCGCCTGGAATGGAGGTGTCAGGGTTGGAGACGTCTGGGAGATTTATTCCAACCAGCAGATCACTGCTTCTCCTCGAAGGCCAGAGACACCACTTGGGGAACGCATGAATAAACGCCGACCACAACAACAAATCACCCCAGAGCTCCCTCCAGCAGGGTGGGCCGAGGGTGGGCCGAGGGTGGGCCGAGCTAACGCCGGGGTGAGTGTGAGACGAGGAGAGAGCTGTGTATCTCTATTGTACACTCCTTATGCTCTCCCACTCTCTGCTCCTGTCTGTCTGTCTGTCAATCTGTCTGTCTGTCTGTCTGTCTGTCTGCCTGTCTGTCTGTCTGTCTATCTATCTATCTATCTATCTATCTATCTATCTATCTAGTCTGTCTGTCTGTCTGGCTGTCTGGCTGTCTGTCTAGATACCAGACCGTTTGTAGGCGTGTCCCGGTGAGGTGTGTACATTTACATTTACATTTACGGTATTTAGCTGACGCTCTTATCCAGAGCGACTTACAAGGGTAATCATACTACAGGGAGGCCAGTGTGGTGTTAGGAGTCTTGCCCAAGGACTCTTATTGGTATAGCACAGTTATAGTCCACCCAGCTAGGGGATTCGAACCCTCGTCCTCCCAGTGGTGTGGTTTCCCTGGTTGGTAAGCGGTGGTATCCACTGAGCTACTACCACCAGAGTCAGGGAAAGGGTTACATTATTTAGCCAGCGCTCAGACAGGAAATGACCCAACAGGAAAACAGGGCGAAAAAAAGCCAGCCCTTATACTGTACGAATTTAACTGATTGATGTTCATTAAATCCCATAAAACCAGGTGGTGTATTTGGGTATTGGACCTGTATTTACTGGCTCTGATGGGTGACCTGTGATGCTAGGCTAACGTTAGCTTAGCGCTGCTGTGTGTTCAGGTAAAGGGTTGTGCTTAGCTGTGGCCCGTGACATGGCCTCTCCCATCCTGTATATGTGAATATGATATCTGAGGGAAAACAGATCGCGGGTTTATGATGATGTTGCATGTGGCTAAGCGTTAGCCTGGAGTTACCTAACCCAGCTAGATGAGATAATCTTCACGCTAGCACCTCCAGTGGTAACCAAACAAAACTGATTTTCAAATGGAGTTGACTTTTCCCTCTGTGTGGGGACGAACTGTCATATGTTCCTTGCCAGGGCGGAACAAACGTGCTGGAATTTCTGGGAATGGAACTGGGAGGTTCAGAATGCTGACGTCCTGGGCGAAGAAGGAGATGCGGGGGGCACTGTGGGAAGACGAACGTTCTTTACTGAGAGCAGCAGCAGCGGAGAGCCACCACCCGGAAGCAGGCAGGTCACTTCTAACTCTGTTCTTGGTAGACTGCAACACAACACAGCCCAGCACAGTGTAGCACATCCACACACAGAGCCCACACGCCGCTTCCTGCACGTCCACGGCCCACATCGTACCTGCTCTGTGTGGGGTGGGGTTGTGAAGCCCTGCTTGGGTTTACAGGGTAGTGAGCGTGTCTCAGAAGGGCTGGGAGGTGTGGAGAGGGAGGTTTCAGTTTCGCTCTGGTCTTGACGGAACCAGCGTGTCTGTTGTACCGGTCTGTCTCGTCCCACAGTCCTGCAGTGTGCAGTACAGCCGTAGTAGCTGAGTAGGTGGAGTCAGGTAGGTGGTGGTGTGTGTAATCTGCATTTGAAACTGGAAGGACATGTTCACCCAGAAGGCCGAGAACTCGGGGCTGTGCGGGAGTGTGCGGGCTCAGCCAGGCTCAGGGTGAAGGTACCGGTGTTGGTGGGTGGGAGTGGGTGTTTCACTTTACAGTTTTCACTTTAAAGTTCTTTGGTATGCAGGAACCACTACCAAATGGTTCTAAATTCTAAAATCTAAATTCTGAATACTAAATTCTAAAATTCTACATTCTAAAATTCTAAAAATAAATAAATATAAATGAGCCACATTCAGCGTCGTTTATAAACATGATTTATAATAAACAGCTATTACTGCTCACTTAGTGCTTTATTACAGAGGGTTACTGAGGCGTCTCCCAGTGTGAGGCGTCTCCCAGTGTGAGGCGTCTCCCAGTGTGACGTGTCTCCCAGTCTGAGGTGTCTCCCAGTCTGAGGTGTCTCCCAGTGTGAGGCGTCTCCCAGTGTGACGTGTCTCCCAGTCTGAGGTGTCTCCCAGTCTGAGGTGTCTCCCAGTCTGAGGTGTCTCCCAGTGTGACGTGTCTCCCAGTGTGACGTGTCTCCCAGTGTGAGGCGTCTCCCAGTGTGAGGCGTCTCCCAGTGTGCAGTATCTCTCAGTGTGAGGTGTCTCCCAGTCTGAGGTGTCTCCCAGTGTGAGGCGTCTCCCAGTGTGATGTGTCTCCCAGTCTGACGTGTCTCCCAGTCTGAGGTGTCTCCCAGTCTGAGGTGTCTCCCAGTGTGAGGTGTCTCCCAGTGTGACGTGTCTCCCAGTGTGAGGCGTCTCCCAGTGTGAGGCGTCTCCAGTGATGCAGTATCCTCTCAGTGTGATAGGTGTCTCCCAGTGTGAGGTGTCCTCCCAGTGTGAGGGTTCCTCCCCAGTGTGAGTGCTTTTACCAGTGTGAGGTGTTCTCCCAGTGTGAGCGCTTCTCCCAGTGTTGAGGTGTCTCCCAGTGTTGAGGAGTTTCCCTAGTGTGAGGTGTCCTCCCAGTTGTGAGGTGTACTCCTCAGTGTGACGGTGGTTTCTCCCAGTGTGAGGTTGTCTCACAGTTGCGAGTTATCTCCCCAGTGCGAGGTGTCTCCCAGTCTGAGGTATCTCCCAGTGTGCGGTGTCTCCCAGTCTGAGGTGTCTCCTAATAAGTCTGAGAGTGTGTGCCTCCAGTGTGCGGTATCTCCCAGTGTGAGTGTCACCCCGTGTGAGGTGTCCCCAGGTGTGAGGTAGTTTTCCAGTGTGGAGGTTATCTCCCAGATGTGCGGTTCTGTTCCCGTCCTGGTGGTATCTCCCAGTGTGCGGTGTCTCCCAGTGGTGCTGTGTCTCACAGTCTGCGGTAATCTTCCCAGTGTGAGTGTGTACTCCAGTGTGAAGGTGTCCTCCCAGTGGTGGAGGCGTTTTCCAGTGTGAGGTATCTCCCAGTGTTCTGGTGTCTCCCAGTCTGGAGGTATCTCCCAGTGTGCGGTCTGTCTCCCAGTCTGAGGTGTTCCCACAGTCTGAGGTGTCCTCCCAGTGTAAGGTGTCCTCCCAGTGGGAGGTGCTCACACGTGTGGAGGTATCTGCCAGTGTGAGGTGTTTCACAGTGTGAGGTATGCTCCCAGTGTTTGGGTGTCTCCCGTCTGAGGTAGATCCCAGTGTGCGGTGTCTCCCAGTCCTGAGGGGTCTCCCAGTGTGCGGTTGTCTCCCTAGTCTGAGGTGTCTCCTCCCAGTGTGCGGTGTCCTCCCAGTGCGAGGTGTCTCCCAGTGCGACGGTGTACTCCCAGTGCGAGGTATGCTCACCAGTGTGAGGTGTTTCCAAGCCTGAGGTATCTCCAGTGTGCGGTGTATCCCAGTGTGAGGATGTCCTCCCAGTGTGCGGTGTCTCCAGTCCTGAGGTGTCCTCCCCAGTGTGTCGGTTGTCTCCCAGTGTGGCGGTTGTCTCCCCAGTGTGAGATGTCTCCCAGTGTAAGGTCTGTTCATCCAGATGTGAATGAGGGGGGGCGTTTCCAGTCTGAGGTGTCTTCCCAGTGTGCTGGTGTCATCCGCAGTGTGAGATGTCTCCCAGTGTGCGGTGTCTCCCAGTATGAGGTGTACTCCAGTGTGCGGTGTCTCCCAGTGTGCGGTGTATTCACCAGGTGTGCGGTGGTCTCCCAGTGTGGAGATGTCTCCCAGTGTATAGGTGGTCTCCACACACACAATGTGAGGCGTTTTCCCAGTCTGAGGTGTTCTCCAGTGGGCGGTGTCTCCAAGTGTGAAGGCGTTCTGAGTTCCCAGGTGAGCAGTGGGGGGGGGGGGTGGTCCAGGTAACAGCACGGGGCTTGTGGAATCCCGCTGATGTCCTCCTGCAGGGGTTTGGTGGATGTGATTAAAAGCGCTGTGTGGGGGTGAGGGGAGAGTGCAGAGAGCGGTCTGTCGTGCTGGGTGATTTATCCTCTCAGCTGGAACAGAATCCTCCCCAGATCCCGGTGTAATCACAGCACCACGGATTCATTCCGGTGAAACAGAAACACTTTGCTGCTTGTTGTGGGGGGTTTTTATTCCACTGCTCCTCCACTCACAGCACAGCACCGCCTGCCTGCAACCTGACTGTTTTACTGACTGAATTGGAGCCAGCTGTAAAGACGCATGTCCTGTAATAACTGTGTAGTTACATATTAATAACACGGGCAGTGAGAGTGTAACTACAGGTGATGGATTCACCGTTACAGATGGATTACAGGGGTGGTACAGCTGAACACAGGATGTTGAGTAACATTTTATTTTAAGGTCTTTGTTGAACAATTACTAAATTATTAACGAGCAGTTTATAACAACATTATAAGGCAGTAATAATAATAATAACAATAATCCCCTAATAGTAACATATCATTCATACGCAGGCTCAGAAATGTCTCCCTGTGATGTTATGAGGTCTTTTGTAGACGAAGTGTTTGATCACTGATTTACATGTTAATTAATTCTGATCTCTTGTTTGAGATCACACGGGAAAGGTCTTTATATGACGTGTGCATCAGTGTGACCAAACAGGGTAGCAAAGCTGAGTACGTGTTCACATTGTAGGGCTGTACACTGTAAATCCAACAGCAGACCATGCACGGTGTTAGTCAGATCTGTAGGCCATGCACGGTGTTAGTCAGGTCTGTAGACCATGCATAGTGTTAGTCAGGTCTGTAGACCATGCATGGTGTTAGTCAGGTCTGTAGACCATGCATGGTGTTAGTCAGGTCTGTAGACCATGCACGGTGTTAGTCAGGTCTGTAGACCATGCACGGTGTTAGTCAGGTCTGTAGACCATGCACGGTGAAGAAAAGTCAGGTCCTTTAGCAAAGAAACATGCCCGCATAAGGTGTTAGTCAAGTCTGTAGACCATAGAGGGACGAACCAACACCCCAGGTGTTAGTCAGGTCTGTAGACCATGCACCCACATTGGTGTTAGGTCAGGTCTGTAGGACCATGCATGGTGTTAGTCAGTTCTGTAGAGACGGGGCATGCATGGTGTTAGGGAGAAAAAACTCAGGTCCAAATGTAGGAGGGGGGCCGCAAATGCACGGTGGGTTAGTCAGAAAAAAGTCGATAGATAAAAAAAGACCATACACGAATAGTAGTCACGGAAGGTCTGTAGACCATGCACGGTGTTAGGTCTGTAGACCATGCATGGTGTTAGTCAGGTCTGTAGACCATGCACGGTGTTAGTCAGGTCTGTAGACCATGCATGGTGTTAGTCAGGTCTGTAGACCATGCATGGTGTTAGTCAGGTCTGTAGACCATGCACGGTGTTAGTCAGGTCTGTAGACCATACATGGTGTTAGTCAGGTCTGTAGACCATACATGGTGTTAGTCAGGTCTGTAGACCCATGTTCAACGGTGTTGTTAGTCCAGGATCTGTAGACCATACACGGTGTTAGTCAGGTCTGTAGACCATGCACGGTGTTAGTCAGGTCTGTAGACCATACATGGTGTTAGTCAGGTCTGTAGACCATGCATGGTGTTAGTCAGGTCTGTAGACCATGCATGGTGTTAGTCAGGTCTGTAGACCATGAGGTCAAATAGTCCCCCAAAGGAACTTAGTATTTCCAGGTTTTCCAGGATGAATTTAGAGATTCAGCATTATTAAAGTTACACGTACACAGTAAGTAAACGCAGGTGGCTAGGTTTCTCCGGAAACAGGATGCTGGAATGGTCCTTCCCAGCTCCAGTGGCTGTGTGGATCTTTCCCAGAGCTGATTATCTAAGCCTGTAATGGATGCTGAGTTGTTTTATCGCGGGCTCGGAGGGGAGTACAACCATGTAAGAGGATAATTTACTCTTTAAGAAACATCCTAAATAATGTTTATTATTATTATTCAACAGCCATAAATCTGGAGCGAGCATCAGTATTCCTGCACAGACACACGGAGATGAGCAGAACCCCTCCAGACGGACCACCCACGAGCAGGAGCCTATATTTGCTCCTTCATGCAGACGTTCAAAATATTTTGTTTACAAAAGACTCTCCGTTTCTGCAGCAGTTTAGCGCTAGCGAGCTAACAGGGAAGAGCGCTCCGTCAGCGCCGCCGCCACCGCCGCCGGGACTTCCACCGCGCTCTCAGAACGCCGCTGAAACACATCAAACATTAATGCAGTCGGCAGTGAGCTGTCAGCCGACAGAGCGGGGCTTTTCATCCTCAACTTCCTGAGAACCGAACGGAAAACACAAACAGACTCAACCGGAACTCCGCTGAGCGCCACAGCAGCTCCGGACTGGGGAACAGGCACTGCTGTGTCTTCATTCCAGTTGTCCGTTTGCTGAAGTTTAGGCACCCGGTAATGATGTGTTTATGATTTTCTGATCGCAAATAAGATTCCATCTAATCCCCTTTAATGTACACTTCCTGCTTATATTCGGAATTACCTGTACCATGGGCCTCTAAAAGCTCCCTCACAGGAAGTTCCTACAGGAGGTGGTTCTGAATACGCTGCCTGATGTCTGAGACGCTGTTTATGATAGTGTGGAGAAGATCTCAGCCTTAAACTCCATTCATGGTGGAGGGATACATGCTGCAGGGCGCTGTGAGGTCAAATAGTCCCCCAACTTAGTATTTCCAGGTTTTCCAGATTTTCATCCTCAGCATTCCATACACACTCAGAAGACGCGTGTAGGTTCACTGGTGGTTCTAGATAGTCATAGTCAAAGTGTCTATATGTGTGTTCTAGACATGGAGAACCCTGGTTCCCATCACCACCACTGTATAGAACATCTGTACCACCTTACTGTTCATAAATTCTCCTATACATGGTTCAGTCATCATCATCATCATCAATCATCATCATCACCACCACCATCATCATCACCATCATCATCATCATCATCACCACCATCATCACCACCATCACTATCATCACCATCATCATCACCATCACTATCATCACCATCATCATCATCATCACCATCACTATCATCACCATCACTATCACTATCATCATCACCATCACCATCACTATCATCACCATCATCACCATCATCATCATCAACACCATCACTATCATCACCATCACCACCACCATTATCATCATCATCATCATCATCACCATCATCACCATCATCATCACCATTATCATCATCATCATCACCAATCACTATCACCATTACCATCACCACCATCATCATCATCACCATCATCATCAACATCATCACTATCATCACCATCACCATCATCATCATCACCATCACCATCACCATTGTCATCATCATCACCATTATCACCATCACTATCATCATCATCAATCATCATCATCATCATCATCATCATCATCATCATCATCATCCCCATCACCATTGTCATCATCATCACCATCACTATCATCAT
>JAMWET010000164.1:35000-42500 GCA_024036415.1 Prochilodus magdalenae | reverse complement strand
ACGGCAGAAATCTGATTCTCCACCGCAGACACGGCCGGGATAAAACTTCCTGTTTTACAGGCCTGCGGAGCTGCGGAGAGCAGATTAGCTCCCCTCACACTGCAGAGCTCTGGAACATATCACCAGCTCAACACTCTGGACTAACGCTGAGCACCGTCTCAGCTGCTCCTCACATCGCGTAGATGAATGGGCCGATAGATCTGACCTGCTAATCTCATTATAACTGCACACGCGTTAACCCCAGATTACAGTCCTGCGCTAACAGCTTACACAGACCCCCTGTCCGCACGTCACCGGTCTATCTGGACGGGTTTCTGTGGTAACGAGGACAGGTTAGATACAGAGGTTCTGTCTGCCCACTAGCACCAGCTCGTTTAACCCGTACTGGGATGTTTGGATCTCCTTAGTTCAGCTGTATCCCTCTGTGAAGTGGGAGGTGCTGTAACCTATCCCAGCAGTCCTCGGGGCAGAAGACAGGAAACACCCTGGACCAGACTGTGACCGTAGCTGTGCGCCGCCAGGTTGCCCCACTGACCAGATCCGTGGTCCTGTACCCAGTGTGTGTATAACCCGGGCAGCACTCCAGGAAAGAGGCCTCAGCTCCCCCGCTAGCTTTGTGCTGGGATTTGGGGGCAGCTTTAGTTTTTGGTGGCCCCAGTGACCCAGCATGCCCCCGCCCCCCAGCACCTATTGTTGAATTGATTGTCACACAGCTGGACCTGTGGAGCGCAGCTCCTCTACAGCGCTGCCGCCCGGCCAGGATGATTACTCTGTTAGCTAGAACGTGTCCCATTAGCAGCGGAAACAGGGTCAACCGCACAGACGCGCTGACATCACTCATCAGTGGGAGTCGACCCAGTTTATTACCGCCCATTCATCACAAACCAAACCCCCTACCTGTGGTGGAGCTGCAGACCAGGTGACCCCGGAGCTGGGAGAGGGGGGGGAGGAGAGGGGCTACACTGAGACGGATGTATATACCATTACAGGTCACTTCCTCGTCCATATATGGTAACCAAGCTGCAGGAACGCATCACAAACAGCACTGCCTACAGCAGTTTAGCTCCGCCCATTCACTCGGAACCCAAAAGGAATGTTTCAGCTCGGACTGCTTTTGGAATGTGAGAGGAATATAACTGGAGTATGACTGGACTATGATTGGACTATGACTGGACTATAATTGGACTATGACTGGAGTATGATTGGACTATGACTGGAATATGATTGGACTATGACTGGAATATGATTGGACTATGATTGGAATATAATTGGACTATGATTGGACTATGGACTATGATTGGACTATGATTGGAATATAATTGGACTATGATTGGACTATGATTGGACTATGATTGGAATGTGATTTTACTTTGATTGGACTATGACTGGACTATGATTGGACTATGGACTATGATTGTAATATGATTGGACTGTGATTGGAATATAATTGGACTATGACTGGAATATGATTGGACTGTGATTGGAATATGATTGGACTGATTGGAATATGACTGGACTATGATTGGACTATGATTGGACTGTGATTGGAATATGATTGGAATATGACTGGACTATGACTGGACTATGATTGGACTATGACTGGACTATGACTGGACTATGATTGGAATATGACAGGAATATGATTGGATTATGATTGGACTATGACTGGACTATGATTGGAATATGACTGGAATATGATTGGACTATGACTGAAATATGATTGGACTATGACTGGAATATGATTGGACTATGACTGGAGTATGACTGGACTATGATTGGACTATGACTGGAGTATGACTGGAGTATGATTGGAGTATGATTGGACTATGATTGGACTATGATTGGACTATGACTGGACTATGATTGGACTATGACTGGACTATGATTGGAATATGACAGGAATATGATTGGATTATGACTGGAATATGATTGGACTATGACTGGACTATGATTGGACTATGACAGGAATATGTATTTGCTGTGTAGACTATGAAACAGAAAGCTGTCGAACACATCAGCTGCTTTCCCACAAGCGCGCCGACCAAGTGCACATCATTTATGTATCAGGTTGACCTGACTCTAGTCCAGCCCGTCCGCGCTGTGTTAATTAGCCTGGTGCTTCGTGCTGCCGCACCTGAACCAGGTCACAACGCGGTGGATAATTAAGGGCAGCGGCCTTCATCCAGCCCGGCGTGGTTTCATAAAGAGCCTGTGATGAGATTATTACAACAATAAATCCATCAGCCGCACGACATGCCAGGAAAGGAAGCCCATTATTGGGAACGGAATCTTTGTGGCAGGTTATTTTGGAACGCTTTTAGCCGGTGGGGTGACATCACCTCCGTCCCACGGCCTCCTCATAAATTCATTATACTTTATTAAAATAAAGCTCTGAGAATGCAGCTACAGCACCGCACACAGTCAGCTGACTCCTCACTGACCGCACTCGCTGGGCCCAGATGTTTCCGTTTCAACTGTGCAGGTCAGGAGCTGAGCTTCACTGAGAGGTCATGCTCAAAAGATGTGGCCACTTTATTAGAAACAGCTCCTATACTCCACAGTATCCTGTGGTCCCTTTATATCCCCCTTTCTTCCCCATCCATCCACACAAAGGGGCCGCCACAGGAGTGTGGCAGCTGAGTGTGGATAGGTGTACCTAATAAACTGGCAGCTCACCGTTACAGGATGGTCAGTTGAACCGACAGACCTTCTGAGCCTGCCTCGAGTCCTAAGGGATCTACCTCCAAACACGCGGTACCTGGTGTCTGTTAAGCTCATTAAACACATACCTCACCCAAAGTCCACACACTGATGAGGAAAAGCAGCTAGCAGGTACACAACATATAGCGGTGCAGTGCCCAGCATACTGTATGTACTAATGCAGTTTATGGTATACGGTATATACATGTGTAGTATGTAGTATATGGTATATACGGGTGTAGTGTGCGGTATATATGGGTTATACTTGTCTAGTATGCGGTACACGGTACATACAGGTGTAGTATACGATATATACGGGTGTAGTATGTGGTATATATGGGTTATACGGGTGTAGTGAGCGGTATACGGTATATAAGGGTGTAGTATGCGGTATATATGGGTTATACGGGTGTAGTGAGCGGTATACGGTATATAAGGGTGTAGTATGCGGTATATATGGGTTATACGGGTGTAGTGAGCGGTATACGGTATATACTGGTGTAGTATGCGGTATATATGGGTTATACGGGTGTAGTGAGCTGTATACGGTATATACTGGTGTAGTATGCGGTATATATGGGTTATACGGGTGTAGTGAGCTGTATACGGTATATACGGGTGTAGTATGCGGTATATATGGGTTATACGGGTGTAGTGAGCGGTATACGGTATATACTGGTGTAGTATGTGGTATATATGGGTTATACGGGTGTAGTGTGCGGTATATATGGGTGTAGTATGCGGTATATATGGGTGTAGTATGCTGTATATATGGATTATACGGGTGTAGTGTGCGGTATATACGGGTGTAGTGTGCTGTATATACGGGTGTAGTGTGCGGTATATATGGGTTATACGGGTGTAGTGAGCGGTATACGGTATATACGGGTGTAGTATGCGGTATATATGGATTATACGGGTGTAGTGTGCGGTATATACGGCTGTAGTGTGCGGTATATATGGGTTATACGGGTGTAGTGTGCGGTATATATGGGTGTAGTATGCTGTATATATGGATTATACGGGTGTAGTGTGCGGTATATACGGGTGTAGTGTGCTGTATATACGGGTGTAGTGTGCGGTATATATGGGTTATACGGGTGTAGTGAGCGGTATACGGTATATACGGGTGTAGTATGCGGTATATATGGATTATACGGGTGTAGTGTGCGGTATATACGGGTGTAGTGTGCGGTATATATGGGTTATACGGGTGTAGTGAGCGGTATACGGTATATACGGGTGTAGTATGCGGTATATATGGATTATACGGGTGTAGTGTGCAGTATATACGGGTGTAGTGTGCGGTATATGGCCCGGCTGTATGGTCTCGGGGTAAACGGGTGTGGATGCTGTTCCTCATGGCTGCTGTGATTGACACTACCTGCTCCGTCTCGTCCTGCGTGTTTGAGCTCTGTGCTCTGTTCTCCTAAACTGACCTTGAGCACGCACCATCACGTATCTGCACCTTCTGCTCCCTCTACTGCACATGTCTCCGAATCACGAGGCCCCCCCTCCAAAAGCCTCATTAGCTGCGGAGGGCAAATGGGAGATCAGTAAAACGGTGTAGCGCAGCATCATTAAACACCGCTAAGCACTGAAACCACATTCCCAACGACAGAAAGGCCAGTAAAAGCCTGGAGCACAGCCACGGCGCTGATTTCATTCCTGCAGCTGCCCACATGATTCCGGCTACAAATTACTCCACATCACACACCTCCCTGCTCCACGACCACACCCTAACCCACATACGGAGCGCGTAAAACCTCCACCGCACACAGGCGACCATAAAGCGCTGAAATAATCCACGGTAAAATTAGAGCCCCAGTCGTGTCCCCTCCGCTCTGCAGCTTCTTACTCCAACACAGTGAGCGCACCGGGGGCCAGAGGTCAGCTGGGAGGATCCTGGACCTCCATAAACGATCAACAAGCTCTACATCCACGACAAACCGTGTACTCTATAAACGCTGTAAAGCCCCCGTTAGGCCCGGCGGGCCGCAGAACCGCAGAACCGCCTGCGCTGGGGAGTAAAGAGCTTTACACGTGAAGAAGAATCAGCTCCTTCTCCACGACGTGCGGTTAATGAGCTCGGCTGTGGCGTATTCTCCAGCGCTCGGCCTATTGCCCAACATCCTGGAGGAACTCTCCGGTATAGGAGCCGGGGCTACACCCTTTAGAACCTCACTAGCGTTAGTGTAGGGCCACCTCTACTGGCACTGCTAGCTCTAGTGTTCCGTCTACGGCTAGCTGAGGTCTTAGCTCTAGTACAGTTCTACTGTTCCATCTACTACCAGCTCTAGAATAATTCTAATGTTCCATCTAGTGTCCAATCTCTACCATCAGTGTTAGCTCTACCATCAGTGTTAGCTCTACCGTCAGTGTTAGCTCTACCATCAGTGTTAGCTCTACCGTCAGTGTTAGCTCTACCGTCAGTGTTAGCTCTACTGTCAGTGTTAGCTCTACTGTCAGTGTTAGCTCTACTGTCAGTGTTAGCTCTACTGTCAGTGTTAACCCTACCATCAGTGTTAGCTCTACTGTCAGTGTTAGCTCTACTGTCAGTGTTAGCTCTACCGTCAGTGTTAGCTCTACTGTCAGTGTTAACTCTACTGTCAGTGTTAGCTCTACTGTCAGTGTTAACTCTACTGTCAGTGTTAGCTCTACTGTCAGTGTTAACTCTACTGTCAGTGTTAGCTCTACTGTCAGTGTTAGCTCTGCCGTCAGTGTTAACCCTACCGTCAGTGTTAACTCTACCGTCAGTGTTAGCTCTACCGTCAGTGTTAGCTCTACTGTCAGTGTTAACCCTACCATCAGTGTTAGCTCTACTGTCAGTGTTAGCTCTACTGTCAGTGTTAGCTCTACTGTCAGTGTTAGCTCTACTGTCAGTGTTAGCTCTACCATCAGTGTTAGCTCTAGTGTTAACTCTACCGTCAGTGTTAGCTCTACCATCAGTGTTAGCTCTACTGTCAGTGTTAGCTCTACTGTCAGTGTTAGCTCTACTGTCAGTGTTAGCTCTACCATCAGTGTTAGCTCTACTGTCAGTGTTAGCTCTACTGTCAGTGTTAGCTCTACTGTCAGTGTTAACCCTACAATCAGTGTTAGCTCTACTGTCAGTGTTAACTCTACCGTCAGTGTTAGCTCTACTGTCAGTGTTAGCTCTACTGTCAGTGTTAGCTCTACTGTCAGTGTTAACCCTACAATCAGTGTTAGCTCTACCGTCAGTGTTAACTCTACCGTCAGTGTTAACTCTACTGTCAGTGTTAGCTCTACCATCAGTGTTAGCTCTACTGTCAGTGTTAGCTCTACTGTCAGTGTTAGCTCTACTGTCAGTGTTAACCCTACAATCAGTGTTAGCTCTACCGTCAGTGTTAACTCTACCGTCAGTGTTAACTCTACTGTCAGTGTTAGCTCTACTGTCAGTGTTAGCTCTACTGTCAGTGTTAGCTCTAGTGTTAACTCTACTGTCGGTGTTAGCTCTAGTGTTAACTCTACTGTCAGTGTTAGCTTTAGTGTTAACTCTACTGTCAGTGTTAGCTCTAGTGTTAACTCTACCATCAGTGTTAACTCTACCGTCAGTGTTAGCTCTACTGTCAGTGTTAACCCTACCATCAGTGTTAGCTCTACTGTCAGTGTTAACTCTACTGTCAGTGTTAGCTCTACTGTCAGTGTTAGCTCTACTGTCAGTGTTAACTCTACTGTCAGTGTTAGCTCTACCATCAGTGTTAACTCTACTGTCAGTGTTAACTCTACCATCAGTGTTAACTCTACTGTCAGTGTTAGCTCTACTGTCAGTGTTAACTCTACTGTCAGTGTTAGCTCTACTGTCAGTGTTAACTCTACTGTCAGTGTTAGCTCTACTGTCAGTGTTAACTCTACTGTCAGTGTTAGCTCTACTGTCAGTGTTAGCTCTAGTGTTAACTCTACTGTCAGTGTTAGCTCTACCATCAGTGTTAACTCTACTGTCAGTGTTAGCTCTACTGTCAGTGTTAGCTCTAGTGTTAACTCTACTGTCGGTGTTAGCTCTAGTGTTAACTCTACTGTCAGTGTTAGCTTTAGTGTTAACTCTACTGTCAGTGTTAGCTCTAGTGTTAACTCTACCATCAGTGTTAACTCTACCGTCAGTGTTAGCTCTACTGTCAGTGTTAACCCTACCATCAGTGTTAGCTCTACTGTCAGTGTTAGCTCTAGTGTTAACTCTACTGTCAGTGTTAGCTCTACTGTCAGTGTTAGCTCTACTGTCAGTGTTAGCTCTACTGTCAGTGTTAGCTCTACTGTCAGTGTTAGCTCTAGTGTTAACTCTACTGTCGGTGTTAGCTCTAGTGTTAACTCTACTGTCAGTGTTAGCTCTAGTGTTAACTCTACTGTCAGTGTTAGCTCTAGTGTTAACTCTACCATCAGTGTTAACTTTACTGTCGGTGTTAGCTCTAGTGTTAACTCTACTGTCGGTGTTAGCTCTAGTGTTAACTCTACTGTCAGTGTTAGCTCTAGTGTTAACTCTACTGTTGGTGTTAGCTCTAGTGTTAACTCTACTGTCAGTGTTAGCTCTAGTGTTAACTCTACTGTTGGTGTTAGCTCTAGTGTTAACTCTACTGTCAGTGTTAGCTCTAGTGTTAACTCTACTGTTGGTGTTAGCTCTAGTGTTAACTCTACTGTCAGTGTTAGCTCTAGTGTTAACTCTACTGTCAGTGTTAGCTCTAGTGTTAACTCTACTGTCGGTGTTAGCTCTAGTGTTAACTCTACTGTCAGTGTTAGCTCTAGTGTTAACTCTACTGTCGGTGTTAGCTCTAGTGTTAACTCTACTGT
>JAMWET010000164.1:10000-27500 GCA_024036415.1 Prochilodus magdalenae | reverse complement strand
AGGAGAGAGAGAGAGAGGAGGAACAGAGACAGGAGAGGAGGAACAGAGAGAGGAGAAACAGAGAGGAGAGAGAGAGGGAGGTGGAGGAACAGAGAGAACAGAGAGAGGGAGGTGGAGGAACAGAGAGGAGAGAGAGGGAGAACAGAGAGAGGGAGGTGGAGGAACAGAGAGAGGGAGAGAGAGGAGGAACAGAGTGGAGAGAGAGGGAGAACAGAGAGAGGGAGGTGGAGGAACAGAGAGCGGAGAGAGGAGAGAGAGGGAGAACAGAGAGAGGGAGGTGGAGGAACAGAGAGCGGAGAGAGGAGAGAGAGGGAGAGAGGGAGAACAGAGAGAGGGAGGTGGAGGAACAGAGAGAGGGAGAGAGAGGGAGAACAGAGAGAGGGAGGTGGGCTCCTCAGGTCTTATTAAAGCACTCTGTGATGACCCCTCACGTCCTGCGTACTCAGAGCCGCTGGGTGAAGGTGCTCTGTGACTGGTCTGGGGCCAGTGGTGCCGTGGCGCTCAGAGCGGAGCTGTAACAGTGGGATGTGGAGGCTGTCATTGGGTCCAGGAGGAGCTCCTCCCTCCTGCTGTCCTCGTCCCCCCGGGAACGGGACGGGAAGATGCTGAAGCAGGTGATTAGTGGTACTACATCCCTGGCCACTTTATTGGAAACCCCTCCCTCCTACACGGTGCAGATCCAGGAAGCGACCCTTCATGCGGATGACTCTCCAGACTTGTGAAAGGTGTTTGAGG
Organism: Prochilodus magdalenae; assembly: GCA_024036415.1. Classification (NCBI taxonomy): domain Eukaryota; kingdom Metazoa; phylum Chordata; class Actinopteri; order Characiformes; family Prochilodontidae; genus Prochilodus; species Prochilodus magdalenae. The sequence continues at coordinate 26,765 of JAMWET010000164.1, read as the reverse complement.
TGAGGAGCTGAGATTGGAAGTGTGGGCTTCCCAGTCTGCTCACGGACCAACCTGGTCTCAGGACAGGTCAGCGTGGACCATGAACACCTTCCAGGAGACGCGTTCTAGAGGCACATGCAGCTGGAAGTGTTTCTGATAAAGTGGCCAGTTAGTGAAGCACAAGGTGGGTGTTTCTGATAAAGTGGCCAGTGATTTGGATTCCTCCCAGGGAGCATGGTGTCATGTTGTACTGTGAGGAGTCTAAACGAGTGCAGTAGGAGGTGAAAGGTCAAGTTTAGAATAATAATCATAAATAATAATCATGAATTATAATGCTCGGTCCCTTTTGATGCTGCATGTGAACCCCATAACCTTCTCTCTCTCTCTCTCTGCGTAATTCCCTCAGTCTCTCCTTCATTACGGCTCCTCTCCTCCCTCCCTCCATCTTCTGGGACGGCCTTTTCCGCTTTTAGTTCTCTGATATGATATTTAGCGGCGCGTGGCGTATCGATGAAACTAATCCAGGTCAGGAGCTGATCTCAGGAGGAACGCTGACTTTTCCTCACTGTCTGAAATTCCTCCTCACTCCAGACTCGTTCAGGTCTTTCCGCCGGTGATCCGCTACACACACACGTAGCAGGTAAACCGGACTACAGGTGCTGCTCTGCCTGACCTGGGGTGGGGTCATTTGTAAAATCCATTTCTGGAACATTATATGGGTTTTAATTTATTTCCTGACATCCCATAATAGTTTGTAATCTGTTTCTATGACGGTTCAGTGTATACAGTCAGTATTTCTGAGCTGTGTGATTTTCTTTGACACTGTGGTTCTGGAGGTCCGGTTCTGTAACACGGCTCCTGTAACTGAATGAACTGATCGTTTGTGTTTCTGTAACTTTGTTCCAGAGCGGATCGTGCGGAATTCTGCAGCACTGTGTAATTTAATCTGGATTATATATTATTAATAACGTGTACAGATACGGACGTGCTGATGACTCCGTGGTTACAGGGTTAAGTTGATTTGATGGGACCAGTGGGGGCCGGACCAGTGGGGCTGGTCAGGGCTGGTCAGGGCTGGTAAGGCTGGTGATGAGGCTTTGGTGGGCCTGTGGTGGAGCTGGTTGTAGCAGGTAGGGCTGGTGGTGGCTAGTTGGGCTGGTGCTAGGGCTTTGGTGGGATTGGTGGTGGATAGTCAGGCTGATGCTGGGATTTTGGTAGGGGCTGGTGATGGAATTTTGGTGGGCGTGGTGGTGGCCTATGGGGTTTTGGTGGGGTTGGTGGTGGCCTATGGGGTTTTGGTGGGGCTTGTGTTGGCCTTTGGGGTTTTGGTGGGGTTGGTGGTGGCCGTTGGGGTTTTGGTGGGGTTCATGGTGGCCTATTGGGGTGGTGGTAGGGATGGCATTTTGGTGGGGTTTGGTGTGGCCTATTGGGGTTTTGGTGGGGTTCATGGTGGCCTATGGGGTTTTGGTGGGGTTCATGGTGGCCTATTGGGTTTTGGTTTGGTTGGTGGTGGCCTATGGGGTTTTGGTGGGGTTCATGGTGGCCTATGGGGTTTTGGTGGGGTTCATGGTGGCCTATTGGGTTTTGGTTTGGTTGGTGGTGGCCTATGGGGTTTTGGTGGGGTTGGTGGTGGCCTATGGGGTTTTGGTGGGGCTTGTGTTGGCCGTTGGAGTTTTGGTGGGGTTCATGGTGGCCTATGGGGTTTTGGTGGGGTTCATGGTGGCCTATGGGGTTTTGGTGGGGCTTGTGTTGGCCGTTGGAGTTTTGGTGGGGTTCATGGTGGCCTATGGGGTTTTGGTGGGGTTCATGGTGGCCTATTGGGTTTTGGTTTGGTTGGTGGTGGCCTATGGGGTTTTAGTGGGGCTTGTGGTGGCCGTTGGGGTTTTGGTGTGGCTGGTGGTGGATAGTCAGGCTGATGCTGAGATTTTGGTAGAGGCTGGTGGTGGGGCAGGTGATGGCCTATGGGGTTTTGGTGGGGCTGATGGTGGCCAGTGGAGTTATGGTGGCATTGGTGGTGGCCGTTGGAATTGGTGGTAGCTGGTAAGGCTTTGGCAGGGCTGGTGGGACTTGGTGGGGCTTGTGGTGGCCAGTGGGTTTTGGTGGGGTTGGTGGTGGACGTTGGGGTTTTGGTGGGGTTGGTGGTGGACGTTGGGGTTTTGGTGGGGCTCGTGGTGGCTGAGGGTTTTTTTGGTGGGATTGGTGGTGGCCGTTCTGGTTTTGGTGTGGCTGGTGGTGGATAGTCAGGCTGATGCTGGGATTTTGGTAGAGGCTGGTGGTGGGGCAGGTGATGGCCTATGGGGTTTTGGTGGGGCTGATGGTGGCCAGTGGAGTTATGGTGGCATTGGTGGTGGCCGTTGGGGTTGGTGGTAGCTGGTAGCTGGGATTTGATGGGGCTTGTGGTGGCCAGTGGGTTTTGGTGGGGCTGGTCATAGCCGTGGGGTCTTGGCAGGGCTTGTGGGATGTGGTGGTGCTGGCGGTGATGGTGGGATTTGGTGAGTAAGTGGAGGGAGTTGATTTTGGCCGAGTTTGGGCTTTGCTGAGCTTTTCTGCTTTCCAGAATCACTCGAGAGAACGATTCTGGTGCCAAAACAAACCATCATTGCCCCGCTCGCCCCCACACACGCCCCCCACTCGCTCCCTCTGGATGCGCCGCAGTCGTTTGCCAGACAGTCACATTAATTAACCTGACTCAGACGCTCATAAACAGATATTAAAGTCTTTCTCTGCTCTGATTGGCCGGGCTTGGAGGACAAAGCCTGGCAGCTGAGCTCTGAGAGCGCTCCGAGATTACGGCATTGCTGCTGCTGCTCCTGTCACACGCTCAAAAATAACATCAACAATTAATACAGACTCAGTCTGGCACCGAAACGCCACGGCAACCGCTGCTCTCACCGCGGCTGTGACCCGAAGAGAACTCACACTGAGAGCGTTTCATTAAGCTCGGAGAGTTCAGCTCGGAGTAATTACCTGTTAAACATTTCACACTTTATTATGGAGGTTTCATAACACCGCCCCCCGAAAGTCAAACACCGAACCGCCTGCGCGACAGCCACTCTCGCTTCTGTCTGAGCTGAACCTGGTCCTCTCGCGGCGGACGGGGCCTGTATCTGTCTTTGCAGCAGTCTGTAATGGAAGAGCGGTATTCCCGTTTCCCTCCGGTTCTCTGGAGTTTACCAGATTCAGCCCACCGTATGTTTTACTGTCCGTTACCCAGGCCTTTCATCTCATACTGTTACTGTTACCGTGTCTTTAAGAGTGAGCGAGAGAGGGCAGGGCTAAACTGCTGTAGGCTGAATGGGCGGAGCTAAACTGCTGTAGGTTGAATACTAGATTAAAGTAGAACAGCCAGTGAGGAGCACATCCCTGATGTAGATCTGGTGGTGTGTGAATGGATTGATTAATTGACTGATTGATTGATTGGTTGACTGACTGGTTGATTGATTGATTGATTGACTGACTGGTTAATTGATGGATTGATTGACTGACTGACTGACTGACTGACTGACTGACTGATGGGTTGGTTGATTGATTGATTGGTTTGTTGATTGATTGATGGATTGACTGACTGACTGATGGGTTGGTTGATTGATGGATTGATTGACTGACTGACTGACTGACTGACTGATGGGTTGGTTGATTGATTGATTGATTGATGGATTGATTGACTGACTGACTGGTTGATTGATTGATTGATTGATTGATTGACTGACTGACTGACTGGTTGATTGACTGATTGATTGATTGACTGACTAAATGGTTGACTGACTGGTTGGTTGATTGATTGATTGATTGATTGATTGATTGATTGATTGATTGTACTAATCCCTGCGCTGAAGCTGAAAGTGTGGGATGGACAGGTCCGGACTTCCGTGAGCGCTCCGTTCTCCCGGCTGGCTGCCAGTTAGTGATCTGAAGGCTGGATGAAGCTGGTTGACTCTCCGCGGCTTCTCTGAGGTGAGGACGACGCACGCCGCAATCTCCCCACTAATGTCTGTCAGTCCATCAAGATTAGAGAGCGGGAAAATAAAGAACCATCTCTCGGCGCCAGGCTGCGTTCCCCAGGGCCCAGTGCGCCAGTAATTCGATGCAAATTTCGGAGCAGTCCCAGATTCCGAGATGAAATGGGCTGGCCGGATTAAAATGTAATTTACAGCAGCTAATGAAACTGCCTCGGATAAACAGGCCTTGTTAGCGGAGGCGGTTTCACCTCGGAGCTTCGGGCTGACAGTTACTGACACCTTCTGCTAGCGGCGGAGTGGAGACCTGACACGCAGCTATACGGCCTACAGGATTCCAGTTAGAACCGGAGCGTGCAGCTTTAACCCATCCTGAGTTTAAATCAGATTAATACACAGGGATCTGCTCCCATACTGGATTCCCACTTCATAGATTATTATATATAATTTAATATAATACTGTGCTGAAGTGATCAAACTACAGTGAAATGTTTACAGAGATTTGTAATAAATTTAAACGCCTGTGAGATCAGACATGTTCACCTCTAACACGTGAAACTCTTTGAAGTGGATTTGTCCTAAAATAAATATTGTAGAAATAAAAGAGTTAATGAGGTCAGATTAAACAGATTATATTCAGTGTGATGTTACACAGCACATGTCTGTTAGATCCCTTCTGCGAGCTAGGATCTAACAGGTGGGATCTAGTAGGCAGGATCTAGCAGATGGGATCTAACAGAGGGAATCTAACCGATGGGTGTTTCTAATAAATTGCCCAGATGTTACTAGGCTGTTGAGGTAGCATCCCAGGTGGTTGCCATGGTGTTGATCTAGTATCCCAGGTTAATTCTGGATTATGTCACATCTGCTAGATCTTTGTGAGTCCAGTTCCTCCTAGTTTCTGTTCCTGTTCATTATCGAGCGGAGCAGTTAGAATCCAAATCTGTAAATCTGTCGCGCATCAGACGTGCACACGCGACCTCACCGTCATTTAAACTGGTTACCAATCCACAGACAATCCCGCCTTTCACATCGTATGATTATTTATGAAGGATTTATATTTCTAAACGTGACGCTCAGTAATCAGACATGACCGCGTAATCAATAACTGATCGAGCTGGCATCGTTCCAGCTCAGATGCTTTTAGGGATCGTGTCCATACTGCTGATACCTTACAGCTCATAACTACATACGGGCCTATACCTGTTACACCTGTGCAGCGCGGTGTTACAGGCAGACTCCACACCATCCTCTTATATATTTATATCGTCCATATAGAAATGAGGCGGATAGTGAAGGAGGTAAAGTCAGCCGCAGGTCACATGACTCGCCCGCCTGCTCCTACCGCTGACACGCCCTCAGTTCGGCTCTCAGACGTTCCCGCATTCGGAACACGCTGCTAATCCATAAAACGGTTAAGTGAATGAAATTGATTTTAAACAAGCGGTCACTGTCTGGCCCCCCGAGGGAGATTCACTGACAGGAATCTGACCGCAGCTCAGAGCAGTGACCATAAATTAACACCCGTCAACCAACCCGCTGCTGGCTTCCATCTTCAGTCGTAACACTAGACGCTAACACGGCTAACGTGGCTAACACGGCTAATACGGCTAATACAGCTAATAACTCAGCTCTGAGCTCAGACACATTAACCCCTCCTTTACTCCCTGTATTCTTTCAGGCCAGGAGAACAGAGTGGACAGAGTGGACAGAGGGGACGGGGGACAGAGTGGACAGAGGGGACAGGGGACAGAGTGGACAGAGGGGACAGGGGACAGAGTGGACAGAGGGGACGGGGGACAGAGTGGACAGAGGGGAGGGACGGGGGACAGAGGGGACGGGGGACAGAGTGGACAGAGGGGACGGGGGACAGAGTGGACAGAGGGGACGGGGGACAGAGTGGACAGAGGGGAGGGACGGGGGACAGGGTGGACAGAGGGGACGGGGGACAGAGTGGACAGAGGGGAGGGACGGGGGACAGAGGGGACGGGGGACAGGGTGCACAGGGCTGTCTCAGAGGAAGCTGTGGGTTTATAATCCGAGTTATTGGAGGAGGAGCTCAATTAGACACGAGCTGGAGGAACCTGAGCAGCCCTCACACGTGGTGCGTGTACAGTTTAATAAAAGCTGAACTGGAGATAATCAGACAGGTCCGCGGCTCAACCCGACCCGGCGAGTTACCGCTCCGCTCGGACTGCCGGCCCAGACCCAGAAATCTCCAATATCAGTATCTCCAATATCCCCTAATACACCTGGCAGGATTACCGGACAGGTTCCCTCACTTTAAATCAATCAATCAATCAATAAATGAATAAATAAATAAATAAATAAATAAATAAATAAATAAATACATAGATTAGATACATCCACTGGGTTAAAGATGGCTTCACCTTGCAGCAGATTATTTGTGCCATATATAACACGGCTTAGATCCTCGTATTTAATACCTGTAGAATTACTAAAGTCTTAATTTTATTGCAGTAATTTGAATAGTCGATATTACTATACGCTTCACTCAGTTATTAAATGATAAATCAAATGTGGTAATTATTTATTTATGTTCTTCATCAAATGATCTGTCTCGTGAAGTGGTCTCCACTTTCTGAAATAAGGCATTATTAATATCCATTTATTTAGTAATTAATTCTGGATATTATTTTATTGGAGGTTAATTGTGGATGTTAACCTTTATTAGAATCTAATCCTGTATAATTTTATCAGAAGATTATTCCCATGTTAGATTTAATAGAGCCTAATTCTGGATCAACGGTAGATTATTCCATATAAGCTAAGAGTAAAATGGGTGAGTGAGGCGTGTTGGGGCTGGAGGTGGGGGTTGTGGGTGGTGGGGTCTCTCTGTGTGGCTCTGGCCGGGACGCCTACACCACCATTCGTCAAACTGACAGCACAGTGGCGTCAACTGCCAACGAGTGTGACATTCCTGAGAGCACTGCACCGGTGCGTGACCCCCCGAAAAACACCCCATCAGCCCCCCACCCCCCACAGCCACACACCACCTCACATCTGGACTGGAAGGTGATCCGTGGTATCAGCCTGAGGGGCGAGCGCTGCCTTCCTTAAACTGCTCGGTGCACGTCTAAGCTGGTGCTGAGGGCTACGAGATTCCATCAGATTATTAAACTTAATTTACCGTTTAGGTATTCCAGGGAATGCTGAAATCCGGCCTCTCCGTAATTCATACACAGAGATACCAAGTAAACACATACACAGTAAACACATACAGAACTACCAGCTAAGTAGCTACGCTAACTAGCTGAACAGAGTGTGGTAGCAGGGACCGGGTGTGTAGATTTAGGGTGTGTAGATTTAGGGTGTGTAGATTTAGCTAAGAGCTTGTTTAGTTGATTAACATTGCTAGTTAGCCTTACTGGCTATGCTAGCAGGCTAAAAGGATGGCTATGTTAGCTAGTTGGCTAAGCAGGTGTCAGAATGCGCTAGCTAAAGGAAGCCAATCCAAATTTAGTTAGCCAAATTAGCTATGCTAGTCCACTGTTCATATATGTTAGCTACGTTATCTAGTTAGCTAAACAGATTACATGTGGTGTAATCACTGAAGGTGAGTTTTTAATTTATAGAATTATTGTTTTTAATTAATTTGCTTTAATGTTTACCATATTTCTATTTCTCCCAGGTTTAAGACGAATGTGGACACAACCGGGAACACCACTTCCTGCCACTGAGCTGACACGCCATGTAGGAGGCTGAGCTTCGGTTCCCGGTCCGGGTGACTACGCTGTGGTAAGGGTTACAGGTTGGTAAGAGCTCCAAAGCTGAACTTAGCTGAGCACTAGCTCGTCTTGTGCTAGGTCTACCTGGTTAGCTGGATTAGCACCGAACTGTACTTGGCTTGTAGTGAATCTCAGGCCAGCAGTATTTTCATCCCTGTGTGTGGATATTGGAGCTGGGGTCTTTGGAAAGCACAGGAGCGCTGCTTTCCCACCGCGAGCACGCAGCCCCCGTGACTCGCCCTGTTTGTTGACTGTGCTAATAGTTTTGAGCTATAGGGGAGTCGAGAGGCCTCTTTTCGCTCTTCGCTATTCATCCTTGTCATGGAGCCGGACCTCGTGTTTGCATTTTGCACTCTAATGAGAATCCCACATGCTCGCCGTCACAGGGACCTGCAGATTCATCCCGCCGGCGGAGCAGCTGCGGAGCGACAGGACGGTTTCTTCAGCGTTTCTGGCTACCTATAAATATTTGCTGTGGCGTTGAGTCGAGGCCATGGAGAACAATAAAACACAGTCTTATTGAGTTTCTCCTTCATTTTGGACAGAGCGCTGTTCCCCATACGGAGCAAAATGACATTCCGCTCCAGCTGTTTTCCGGGCCCTGTTTAACCTGTGTTTGTTGTGGAACAGGAATGCCTTTTCTTAAGCCGGAGTGAAATTCTATTTCTCAGACACGACCGCACGACATTAGCAGCAGGAACGCGGCGGCGGGTCGCAGACTGACAGCACTGTCCTGTTAATCCCTGCGTATCTTCAGTCACGGATCCCTCCGGTGCTCCTGTCCCCCTCCGTATGAACTGACTGACTGCAGAGGGTGATATGGAACGTACTGGGTAGAAGGCTGCGGCAGGAGCTGCTTAGATCGCGCTTATTAGCGGGTCAGTGCTAGTTAGCCATACTAGCTATACCAACATGCTACAGTCGCTGGAGCTTGGCAGGTTTAGGGCGCCAAACAGAATTTAGCTTAGTGGATCCATAGTGCTTAGTTAGCTAAGTAAGCTAGCTAGCTAGAAAGCTTATGGTAGGCCAAATTAGCTATGCTAGCCAGCTAAACAGACCACAGTCATAAGAACATGACAGATAGGGGGCGCCATACAGAATGAAATTAGCCTGCCTGACGACACAGGCATCAGACGCCTGGCATCCCTTGGAACGATCGTACTGTGCTTCAGAAGGCCGGACCATTGCCCTGCGCCCAGCTAAGAAAACACTATGGAGAAGGTGGAATGGCTGGAATTGGGTTCAGCATGTGATTAACATCTGGAGAGTAGAGAACCGGAAGCTTCACGGGAGACGTGCAGCAGGAAGTGATGCTCCCATCATGCAGAGTGTCCACAGTACAAGCCTCTGAAGTCAGTGTTATGATCTGGAGGGGTCAGGTGGTAGTAATATGGAGTCAGCTGACCACCGGAACATACTGGCTGACCAGGTGGTCACACCAGTGGACTCAGGAATCCTGAGGAACCATCTTCACACCTGAAGTCCTGACCTGGAAGTCCCCAATGGAAGTCTTTGAGATGGTTCGGCTCTCGTCAGTACGGGATTTTGGACGATTTATGGAAATGTTGTGACGTTCCATACGGCTATGGAAACAATGCCACAGTGAGTCAAAGCTGAAGCTGTCCCAGCGAGACATTAGACGGCCTGTTTAGGATAAGCAGTGTCCTTGGAAAACAATACTGAAAAAATTCCTCCTTCATTCCGGACAGGGCTGTTTTTCCCGTTGGGAATGGAAAGAGGGTTCACTGTCTCGCTGTTTTCCTCCTTAGGCTGTGTTTGCTGCGGAGGACGCTCTCCTCCCGATTCCCCCACAGACAGGGAGATGAATTCCCGGAGTCAGTCTCGCGGTGAAGTAATGTTTTCTGGCATTATCACGGACAACACTAGGAGCTGTAACGCGGCAGCGGAACGCTCACTGTGACAGCCCTATCCTTTTAATCCCTGAGTATCTTCTTGTCCTCACACATCGATTTCTTGGGTGCTTTGTTTTGTATCCATCTCCCCGCGGTATGAATTGATCGGTGCGGAATGTGATGATGGGACAAATCTCTAATAGATTTCTCTCGGAGAGATCAAAGCCGCGGAGGTGTTGTTAACATTATAAGGTATTGATCATCTCGCAGAGTTCCCAAGGTCTTCACGCCGAGCCATTACTCACCGCAGACGCCCTGCAGACGTTAGCGCCCGCTGTGGCCCGTCTCCAGGAGATAGGATCCTATGGTCCATTCTATTACCCAACGCCGAGAGAGAGCGGGAGGGGGTTCCCTCACCTCCACCGTCGCTCCAGATGTGTTTGAGGCGCAGATCTGTCGAGCTGCTGAGGTCAGAGCTGAAGATCATCTTCCCGTATGATGAACCCTGATGGCCCACAGCTGCGGGAGGGTGACCTTTTTCAGAGGGACGGTTTCGCGCAGCCGCTCGGTCAGGCTTGGGTTTCCTCTGCGTGGAGGCTTTAGGAGGACGAGCGTCTGAAGCACATAGACAAGACACAGACGCCTCAACAGCTACATCTGATATCAGGTGTTTGGTGTGTCCACTCACCGGACATTCCGGCTTCTGTTCTCCTCAGGAGACTCCCTCTCAGCTCCTCACACAGACACGCCTCCACAGCTCAGTCGTAGGAGCTGGCTCAGCATCTCCTGCTTCTCCTCTCCATCCAGATAACCCCAACACACTCAGTGGTGTTGAGGTTCTGGACTCTGGGGTGGTCAGTCCATGGTTCTGAGAACACCAGCAGCTTCTGTGTGGGTCTCCTTTTCTCAGTGAGGAGCTTCTTGAACAGCTACACCTCCTTTTTAGACCTCCGTAGTGTGGAGGTGTCTCCCCACAGTGTTAGAAGGATGGACAGAGACTCCTGTGGAGGTTCTCAGATCTGAAGCAGGAGTGGAGCTGGATGTTCTCCTCTCTCAGAGATGAAGGTGGTGTTACTCTGGTGTGGACAGTGTTGGTGGGTCTTCCAGGTCTTCCAGGTGGATGTTAGGAGGTCTGTTTTCTCTGGAGACAGATGTTTAAATATTCACTGACTCGGAAATCTCCCTCTGTCGTGACTCCGAGTCTAGATGTTAGTAACGTCATCAAAAACTCAGAAGCATAAATAAACAGCAGATAAACACGTAAACCGTCTGCACTGAGCGTACGTGTAGCGAGTCGTGTGGCGTGTTTCCTCTATCGGCTGAAGAACAGAAGTAGGCTGAGCTGCTCCCCCATGACTCTGAGGGAACTCTAAACCAACTCCAGCTCACCAGCCCAAATCCATCATCACCGCTGGATCCAATCGCTCTGTCTGGTCTGTTAGGGCTCTTTTGATGTCTTGCGGAAGACGGATGACCAGTCACTGGGTCGGCTAGGACCGACCCCGAAGCTGCGGTTTTTCCAAGCTGGGATTTGTCCTCCCTTTGCTGTGGACAGTCCGGCATTATAGCCGAAAACAAGTGCACGTCGTCCACTCCGATCCCGAGCTTTCACTGGAGGGCACGGCCGTAACGTGCAGCGACCGTGTCTGTGCTTTTTGGCCCGGCTAATGCTTCTCATATGGATCTACAGCACCCGCTATGCTAGTTAATCTATGAAAGTCCTACAAAACCCGAATTACCACTTCCAGCATTTACGGCTTCGGCTCTCAGGAGAACATGGAGAAGGCATTTTCTGTCCTCGCGCTGGAGGACTGCCAGGATACACAGTCTCGGCCCGGCCAGGAGCCCAGTGTAAGCCCTTCCCGAGCAGCCAGGCTTCCTCTTAGGAATACTGTTAGAATACATATACACACAGGATTCCTCCCGGAATTCATACCGGAATAAAATCACTGCACACTCACCACTGCAGATTCATACCGGAATAAAATCACTCCACACTCACCACTGCAGATTCATACCGGATAAAAATCACTGCACACTCACCACTGTATAATTACTGAAGATTCGTACCGGATCACTGATTATGTTGGTAATGAGTATATGTGCCATAATTCAGATAGCAGCAGTTAGCTGGTTAATAGCTGAGATGAAAATATCTAGCAGGTGTAAAGGACAGCTAAACATGAAACGCTAAATAGCTAGCTAATTGTTTGATAGTTTGCAGGTTTGCTAGTTTTGCTGCTTCGCTAGTTTAATAGTTTAGCAAGTTTGATAGTTAGCGAGTCTGATAGTTAATGAGTTTGATAGTTTGCGAGTTTAATAGTTAGCATGTTTGCTAGTTTGTGTGTTTGCTAGTTAGCGTGTTTGCTAGTTTGATAGTTAGCGTGTTTGATAGTTTTCATGTTTGATAGTTAATGAGTTTGATAGTTAATCAGTTTGCTAGTTTGCAAGTTTAATAGTTAGCGTGTTTGCTAGTTTGTGTGTTTGATAGTTTGTGTGTTTGATAGTTTGCGAGTTTGCTAGTTTGCAAGTCTGATAATTAATCAGCTTGATAATTTGCAAGTTTGATAGTTAGCGCATTTGATAGTTAATGAGTTTGATAGTTTGCGAGTTTAATAGTTAGTGTGGATACACATTCTCGGCGAGTCTGATAGTTAATCCCTTCCCGAGTTTTGATAGTTCCGTGTTTGCTATTTTGGAATTTTGAGTTAGAAGTTAGCGTGTACACATAGTTTTTCATGTTTGATAGTTTCATGACCGATGAATAGTTATCAGTTTTGCAGTTTACGAGTTTGATAGTTTGTACCGTTTGATAATTAACTCAGCTTGACACTGTATTTTACTGAAGATAGTCGTACCGTGATCACTGATTATGTTTTGGTAATGGAGTTTGATAGTTAATGAGTTTTGATAGTTTATAGCAGCGAGTTTGGGCGAGTTGGTTAGTTAGCGAGTTTGAAAGTATCTAGCGAGTGTAATAGTTAGCGGTTAGTTTGATAGTTACATTTTGAACGTTAAATAGTTTGCTAGTTAATTGTTTGATAGTTTGCGAGGTTTGATAGTTAGCGTGTTGCTGTTTCGAGTTAGTTAGTTAGTTTTTTGATAGTTAGCGTGTTTGATAGTTAGCGCATTTGATAGTTAATCAGCTTGATAGTTTGCGTGTTTGATAGTTAGCGTGTTTGATAGTTAATGAGTTTGATAGTTTATCAGTTTGATAGTTTGCGAGTTTGATAGTTAGCGTGTTTGCTAGTTTGCGAGTTTGATAGTTAGCGTGTTTGATAGTTAGCGTGTTTGATAGTTTGCGAGTTTGATAGTTAGCGTGTTTGCTAGTTTGCGAGTTTGATAGTTAGCGTGTTTGATAGTTAGCGTGTTTGCTAGTTTGCGAGTTTGATAGTTAGCGTGTTTGCTAGTTTGCGAGTTTGATAGTTTGCTCCTGTCACTTTAAACTCTTTCATTTGAGTCAGAGGCTATCACTGCGTTAGCTCACCAGTTCCTAATGACATAATCTGGATCCTGTTGGTTCTCTTGTGAGGGTGATGTCAGCAGGTTGGAGCAGGAAGGCGTCCAGCAGCGTCTAATCTGTAGCCGGCTTTCTGCTGGGCCTTTGTTAGAGGCTCTCTCAGATGCATCGAGCCTCAGAGATCCCTCAGCACACACTCAGCATTCCCTCATCTCCAGCCCAATCTGAAGATAATTGCAGCCAATTAAACGGGGGTGTTCCCTGCTATCCCTGAGCGCTAGCGCAGCCACGCTCCGCTGTGCACTCCTTAAAAGCTTTATGGAGCGGCCGAGCGGCTCCACGGAAGCAGAACAGAGAAGCAGTCATGTGATGTGAGGAAACGGCCGCTGCTTGAGCCGTGTGTGGGGGGTGTGGGTGTGGAGTGTCTTCAAACAATAAGACTCCAAGCGCTGGAGGAGTCTGGGGTCGCTCATGCGTGAGACAGGAAAGAGTTCGAAAGTAATTAACCGACTTTTTTCTGGTGTGTTGGTTCTGGAGGTACGCAGTCTTCCCTCTGCCGCTCCTGACCACCAGCACCGCACACAGCTCAGCCCACCTGCCGGCACCATCGCTGAGAGTCAGGGTAATTACTGCACAGCACTGAGGGAATGAAAGTCCTCCCCAGGACGACATCCAGCAGTTAGAATTTAAACTCTAATTCTGAGTTTCTGCTCTTCACCAAGCGTAGGACATCAGCCTAGGCCCGTTTAGAGTCTCACGTCCGTGTCTGCTGGCTAACAGCGGAAGTGATGGAAGCGCATGTGTGCCGATTAGCATGGTGCTAACTGCATGTCTAAATCACCACATCCTCGGAACGTCTGGTCCTGCGGGTTTAACATTCGGAACATTTGGAGTTCTGTTTAAACAGGGATGTTGTACATGTTGAGTTTTGGATGCTGGTGTGCTAATCACCCAGCGTGACCATGCTAGGCGACTTGCTTACTCAACACCACACCTCCACTAGATCACCTTAAACAGGTGTAGCATTCCTGCTAGTCTGGGCTGTGATTTTCAGGCTGTGCACTGTAGTAGCTACAAGCTAACTTTAGCCCCCAAACCAACATGCTAGCTACGTGGTATGAAAGGCTACACGGTACAGTTTGATATGTTGCACTGTTGCGTCCCTGCTGTGCTGATAATGCCACTCAGTGTCAGTGTTATCTGTAAGAATGGACTAAAGTATATTAGCTTAGCACAAATTAGCCTGAATTTAACTCACACTATATATAACATTTATGATATAGAGTATCAGAAACCTGATTACTGAACAGGTGTATAATGATTTAGGCATGCAGTTAGCATCATGCTAAATGCTAATAAACCATGATAACTTCCTAGCTGCATTAGCATCACATCTCCAGAGCTTAAACTGAAGAGGCAAAGTCCAGACACCAAGCACGCCTTGGCTGCTCGGCTGTGTTTGGGATGAGAGGAGGAAAACTGGGTGAATTCCTTTCCGGAACTATCTCTCCACATCCCGGAGAGCCGGCGTGAGGGCTCTGTGTTGACTGGCGGACTCTGTTCTGACGTGTGTGTGCTGATGAATCCCAGGCCACCCTACAGGCCATGTGTATGAACCTGAAACAGATATGAATGTAGTTATAATCCCTGTTTGTAAATACTCCTGCGTCCCATTATTCCGATGAGGTAAACCGCGTTATTGAATTAGGAGATAAATGCGTTCACTTTAATCCATCTGTGAAACCGAATCCCGTCTCACACGAACTGCTGCACAAGTCCAGCCAGGAATGCTTTTGTGCACGCAAAGTCACTGACTGCGTTATGGGACCGTTCTTGGGAAAAACAGAATTCCAGTTCTGGGTTACCATGAGCTTTTACAGTGTGTGTACTCTGAACAACCGCATGGACACCTACAGCCACCACACGCCAAAGACCAGAGCCTCCTAGAGTGGCGAGTTCTCAGCAGGTTCTCCTCTGTGGGTTCTTGTACGCTGGTGTTCTTGCCTTTCACTGCCCAAGAACACACGTACCAAGACCAGTCCCGGATGTGTTCTTGCTCCGCCCCAAAAGCTTTAGTTTCCTTCATGCTCTCCGACCCCTCCATACACTGCGCCCACACTGCCACGCCATACTTCCTATGAAGTGGCGTTCCCTCTGGACTCGGTGACGGACGGGGAATGCCCGCGCCTGTATGAGCTGTGGGGTGTTATCTTGTGAGTGAGGTTGACCACTGGCCAGTGTGCTCATGGCAAGGAGACGGGAATTATTGGAGACGGAATGAGGCATGATGGCGGAATACCGTGATTGGGCTTATGTCGGATGTGGAGAAATCCAATGTTGGTCTGAGCCGAACTCGTCTGTTTTCCCATCCCTCATTCCTCCCACAGACTCCCGTTCATTTTAGACACCTTAGCAACCAGCTAGCAAGCCCGAGCTGCTCCGTCACTCCCCATCTCCGTCAGGACATGGACTTTTCTGGTCGGCTACTGTGCTGATGAGTAAGCTAAGCTAACATATTAGCGGAGATTCGACGGTATGCTGCGCTGTTCCAGGCTCCCAGAGAACCCTGTGTGCAATCAAACGAGGCTTCAGCTTTCTGAACTGATCGGTGCCGGACTCGTGATGCCGGTGGAGGCCGCTGGTTGGGATTGGGTTTTCCTGTAGTTGGTGGAGAGAAAACTCATCAGCTGACATTCAGCTGCAGATCCGGCCGTCTCTCACACGGAGTGTCCTTGAGCGAGCGCAGGTTGGGAAGCTAATTTGTCGGCGGATTTCGGAGCGGTCAGCGCGGTCAGTGGCCCTGACCCCGTTCCCGGTGCTGCTGAATTTTAATTCCTCTTAGAGCCGGACGATGCTCCCGTTTGAAGGACAGCCAGTGACGGCAAACACACTCCGCTGGCAGCGCTGTCAGAGCGCACACACACAGACAATGAGCTCCGCACGTACGTGTGTGCGTCCACCTCTCTCCCCCCTCCACCACCCCCACCTCATTTTGGCCGAACCCCAGTTGGATGCTGGTAGCGGACGGAGAGCGCTGCCATGCTGCAGTGAGGGCTGTTTCCAATCCGCAGCACCACAGCCAAGACCGCTCGGAGACGCTGGACGGATCAGAACCGTTTTCATAACTACAGCGTGATCTCCAACATTAAACAAGCCGCTCACACTTCCTTTCACAGTTCTCCAAGTTCTAGATACCGGCCATGTGTGTCTGAGGGACAAACTCCAAGAGTGAAACGTTCCAGGACAGTCAAACACACATTACGCTGAAATGCCAAACATGTTGTAGGAAGATAAAGGGGACAGTGAAATTCCTCACAGGCGTAATTATCCGGAGAGACAGCTGGACCGAACACGCTGTCCAGTCTCACTGCGGGGACACACGGTCAGACGGGAAGCTCCAAGTGCAGAACCTGGTACATATATAACTATAGGACCCACACCTGAGAAAAACTACCTCAAGCGAGAGCGTCCGGTAGCTGTAAAGCAGACCTGCACAACGTTACAGAGGTGCCCTGGACCATTCTCCCTTTCGGAGATCTTCAGACGTCTGGTAGGAGCGGCACCGAGGTCGCCCTGTGGGGTTAGGGTCCGGGCTCTAACTGGGCCGTTCCTTGTTCCGACGCTGTGGGTAATAGTCCTACTGCAGCATCCAGCCTCCACTGGTCTTCAGCTGGGAGACACGCACTCCGCCATGATCCCACAGGACACCTCGACAAACCTGGCAGTTCCTTTCCCCCCTGTTCAAACGAGCCCCGAGTCGTACTGCTC
>JAMWET010000164.1:0-5000 GCA_024036415.1 Prochilodus magdalenae | reverse complement strand
TGGTTGAATCCGGTTCCCTCTGTCACATGGTGCCCCCGCTGCCACTAACGCGGCCTCATATGGAGGGGTTCTGTGAGTTCAGGCAGCCGGGAGAAGTGGGTTCTGTGGGAGAGAGGCCCATATGGCTGTATCTTAGACGACTGATCTGTGTGTATTGATTATCGATTGGTCCTGGAGCTCGTACACCGGCGGGAAGACTCTCATTCCGTGTACAGGAAAATCTGTTTATGAGGAAACACAGGACAAACGAAGTCCAAGAGCTCCTGCTGCTTAACCCGGCAGCTTAGCGAAGCCTGCCGTGACCGACCTGCCGGGTCATTATCCTCGTCCACCTGCAGAACGACGGCCCGGAGCGCTGACCCGCTTGGAATTGGACTTGACCTCTGCAACCCTTCCCAGGCCACATCATTAGCAGGCCTGAGCAGCGCTGGCTCAGTTTGACCCGGGGGTCAGCTAGGGGTCGGGGCAGAGCTCCAGCGTGAGTCCAGCCGAGTCCTGAACACGGTGTGGCAAATGAGGCGTGCAGAACTCTTTGGGAAAGCTGCTCAGTGGAGCCTCAATTAGGAAGTGGCAAAGGACACACTGTGTTGGTGCGCGCGGCCGGGTGCGGAATGCCACCCATTCGGTTTTCATTGAGACGCGGACCTCCGAGTCCGCCCAGGGCCGAGAGCGGCGCGTCACGGTTTGATTGTATTATTCCTAAATTCTGATTATTTGGGCGAGTGGGCTCGGTCTGGGTCTGTAACTGGATCGCGGGCCCTTTTCTACCGCACAGAGACCAGAGAGCCGCCGCAGACCCTCTACATTTACAATAACATGCGGAAACCGCCTGCACCCCGAGCGCTCCGGAGCCTGGCAGCTGAGAACTCCTCCTGCTCAAACCCAATCTGACATACATTAACTCAAATTGAAGTCAGAGTAGTTGAGTGCTGATGCTGGCCGGGTTTCCTCAGAGCTTGAAATCATTAGGCCGTATCGGCTCCCTCCCCGAAGAGCCCCCCGCCCCCAGCTGCAGCTTCCAGACCAGATCAGCTTCACCCACTTTTCTCCCACACATCATTTCCTTGTTGGGACATCAGCTACAAATTGCTGCACGTTGCTAAAGTTGGCGTTCACGGCCCGGGAGGACTGCGCTGAACCCTGACTCAGAAACCTGACCATCTATCATCCTGCCTGTTTACCATCGGACTGCCAAGTCTCCAGCAGGGGGCGCTCTTTGGGGGTGGGGGGTCTCTTCAGTATTTATGCAGTGCCAGTTTATTACCCTGCCTATTTATCATCAGAGGCAGAGCAGAGTTGTGCTCCCCCTCCAGCAGGGGCGCTCTTCAGGGAGCGACTTTTATCCGGCTGGCTGTGGGTTTACATTGGCACGGAGAAGCAGGAATGCTGCAGAGTGGTGGTGGCGTCCCAGTGGCACCCAACATAAAGCCTGACCTCGCATTCATTTCCAGTCATAAATAAATGGAGGTGTTGGGGTCAGTGTCAGTGGCTCGGAATAGTTTGCGCGCTTTTCAAATCCGAAAGGAAAACCTTGAAGATGCCTTCCATTGTGCCGAACACTTGAAGGAGCGTGTAGAACCGGAATGACTGAAAGGTTTACATCAGATTTATATAAACACATTCCCTCCATACGGAATCTGATGCACATGTGGAAAAAACGAGCCCCCTGTAACGGAACCGTACCTACCAGCCTGTATCCCCTCCACCACCACCAATACCAACTGTACTGGACTGGGCATGTACTGGACGAGGTGCTGGGTGTAGCCACATCAGTGCTCAGACTTGGTCAGCTGGTCCAGATTTGGTGGAGGCCTTCCCTGGCACAGCTCCGAGGAGAATTCCCTGTAGACTGGGATTTTATCCACTGCCTCTGTCCTCTGGTGTTTGTTTTGTATCTGTGATATTTCAGACATACGGTATATAATAATCTATATTTTAGAGCATGTATGTACATAAACATAGTATCAGCTGCTCCCAGGAGGAGGTGTGGGGGTGCGGGTGTGTTGGGAAGGAAGATAAAGGTACCAGGATCAATAACTGATGATAAGTTTAGACTGATATGATCAATATTTATTGAGCTACACATACAGAAGTCTGTCTCTCAGTATGGCGTCGGGCCGCCGTGTTCGCTAACCCAACACGCCAGACGTCTCGGTATGGAGCTGTAGAGGTTCCTGATGGAGTCCTGTGATAATCCATCCCATGCAGCTTGAACATCCTCACACAGTTCCTGCAGATGGTGCGGTAGGGGTGGAGGTGGAGGGACACCAGGCCGTTCATCTCGGTGCTGACCACGGTGCCTCCACACACGGATTCGTTGGGCGTCTCCACCAAGACTAAAGCGGGACTCGTCACTGAAGATGACCCGCTGCCATTCTGAGTCACTCCATGACAGTCTGGTACGACACCACTGCAGTCTTTGGTGACGGTGACGTGGTGTTAAGGACAGTGGACCGTGTATCAGAGTTCTGTATGACCCAGTCTTCATTTAAGACATCATTGCTTCGGTACTCGATACTGGAGAACCTGAAATATTTCACCAAAGCCTCTCTCAGCTGGTCCAAACCGGTCTTCATTAAGGTGGTCCAGACCTGTAGATGCGGTCCGACCTGGTGAGACCTGTAGCTGAAACTCCTCGTGTGTAAGTCAGTCCGCGCGGTGATGCAGGTCTGGAGGCGGTTTGGGTTTGGGGGCGTGTATACAGAGGAGATTTGGGAGACTAGTGACTCTAATGCTACCCAGTACCAGCTCCAGCATGGACCTCCAGACCACGTTAGCCTCGCAGCGCTAACCTAAAGCAGCAGGGCTGACTGCCAGCGTGTTTACTCGGCTCATGACTGCGTGCCCTGGGACGGCGGTCCAGATCAGCCTGAGCCGCACTATAAATAACACCCGGTGATTCTCCTCAGCCGGAGCCGGCTTCAGTTACCGACCCCTGCTGTAAACTCTTCAAGCCTTGCACAACTGGACATCTGAGGCTTTCTCTGGCAGCAGTGTTCTAGGAGAAGGTTCTGATGTGGAGTCCCTGTTGGGCAGCGTTTCTCCACACCAGAGCAGCGTGCGTTCACACCCCCGAGGAGAACCCGCCTTCAGACCAGCACAAAGAGAGCTGTGGACGAGAGACAGCTCAGCAACATCTCACTTACTCTCCTCTACAGGACCCGAGGTTCCCCGGGAGGGTAACCGAGGAACACTCAAAGAACCATTGGCATGGTTCATCGTGGGTTCATCTTGATACAGCATACAGAACAACAGCAGAACCCCTTTTGGTGCTACATAGAACCAAACCACACAATTCTCCATCAACCGTTTAAGCGGCACATTATCCTTTACTGGAGAACCCCTGAGGGAACCCTTGAGGAACCATCTTTTTAAAGAGTGGAGATAAAATGTAACAGAACGTTCCAAAGCAGCGAGTTCAGCAGCACCATATATCCGTTTGGGCTCTGGAGGCGGAGAACGGATCCGGTTTGGAGCGCTGTTCTGGAACATGTTTCCAGCGGTGTAACCGTAGGCGGACTTTATGGTCATATATGTTAATTATGGTGATGCAGGTCTGCCGCAATTGGTCTGCCCGCTACCAGCATCATTCCCCCACTCCGCCATTTTTAAATTCAGCTGGTGGAACCAGAGACTCTTATTGGACCGCTATTAATTCCAGCAGAATCCACTGTTAGTAGAACACCAAGGACGTAAACAGTGCCACAGAAACCCCATCGCCCACTAGTGGTTTGGAGGTGTAACTGTGGAGAGATGCCGGCGCCCCAGTGCCCACGGTAGTGCAGAGTTCAGGAACCACTCTATACTGATCCGATTCAGAAGCAATCAAAGTCTAGAACCCGCCTTTGTTCTCCACAGGGTGTTCAGTGTTAATTGAGCTTTTACAGATGTGCAAAGTACCTACTAGATCCCCCCCACATCCCATTAGTACCCCCCCCCCATCCTAT
Source organism: Prochilodus magdalenae (assembly GCA_024036415.1). Lineage (NCBI taxonomy): Eukaryota > Metazoa > Chordata > Actinopteri > Characiformes > Prochilodontidae > Prochilodus > Prochilodus magdalenae. The sequence goes on along the minus strand of JAMWET010000164.1, from coordinate 1,053 downwards.
TAGTACCCCCCCACCCTATTAATACCCACCCCAATAACACCCCCCCCCGACCCTCACTTATCTGATGCTGGATTTAAGGTGAACCGTGTCCTGTTCGTCTCTGTCCCCGCAACACGACATCCATTATCCCCATCCAGTCTGAAAGACCACCGTACACCTTCCACGGACCACCATTCCAGTTCAGATCAGACCGAGTCCGGAGAGGACAGTCGTGTACATAGGGGATTATCTATTAGGTAATCCAGAACACCCCACCCTGTTCCACAGTGTTAGCGCTATGCTAATTGGTGGGATATGAGCTTCTATTACTATTCAATCTCTTAGCTACATTAGCATCCTGTGCTAAAGCTGAATGTCTCTGGACATGTTTTTATGTCTGTGTGAGGACTGAGAGGTAAACCTGGACCCGTCTGAGTGTTCTGCTGAAGTTCTTTAACCCCCCCCCCGATCGGGTCTTACTGAAGTCCACCTGAACCCGGGGTGGTGTGCCGGCCGCAGCTCTGCTCTGTGTGTATCTGCAGGTTGCTGATTTTTCCACCCACTTCAAAGCCTGTGAGCGTTCTCACGCTGGAGAACACGCGGCGTTAATCCGGCCTCTCTCCGCGGCGCTCCGCTCCCTGAGCCGGCCTGGTTTCCTCACCATTTCCTCCGGCCTGCTCAAATACTAATTCCCCTCACGTTTAATTAGACCGGATCCTCCACGCTCGCATGCACATGGCAAGGGGTGGGGGTGGGGGGCTTCCAGACAGATCAGCCCGCAGTGAAGGTGTGAAACCCACACTTCAAACGGCCGGGACGGGGGGAGTCGGCGGGAGTCGGCCTTCAGCCTTTCTCACGTTCCCTCTCCTCCCGGGGCGGCCTGGCCGGGAGACGCTGGTTCACGGCCGGTATCGATTGTGGGCTGGTGCTCGGTGATCGGCGCTGTTTGGGTTCTGACTCATACAGCCGCATTTCCCCAACTCACTCAGCTTTACCTGAGAACCTCTAACTCCACACACATCCCGCCAGGTGAACTCCAGCACGGATATGACATCAGGGTCACCATCAACCACC
>JAMWET010000163.1:0-30423 GCA_024036415.1 Prochilodus magdalenae | reverse complement strand
GTCAGCGGGCACACATACAATTCAAAGCGTTGGGCTCTGCATGGTTAGTGTGCCCACTGCCCCCTAGTGTGTATGTGTTCACTACTATGTGTATGTGGGTGTTTCGCTGTACGGATGGGTTAAACATGAAGGACAAATTCTTCTGTGTGCCAGCACAATTTCTCAAATGGTTCTAGATTCTAGAATTTTACACTTATTGATAGCCGTTACTATGTGTGCTCTGGGGGACTTAGTGTCTTATACAGAGATAAACGCAGTGGCCAGTTAAGTCTCCACAATTGTGAGTCTGAGCCAGTCTCTTTGCTGTTTTGACACTGAATCTCATAAAACCCTTGCATAACTACCAGAGGCCTTTGAGGCATGAAGGGCACTGAAAACCCACCAAAAGGCTTGAGGCATTTGCCGATAGCAACAAGTGCTAAGCAGTCATTTCGAGGGCTGAGAAAATAAGGCATAGCTTGGCTTGGATCGTAATGATTTGATATGATTGGCCATGACACAGTGACAGCACTCACAGGAAAGAGCTTCAGAAATGCACCTTACTAAAATTCCTTAGCCCATTTAATCGGGTAGGCCTGTGAGCTCTGTGTCTGCTCCACATCTCTTACAGAACTAGCATCATTATTCAGCTTTTATGTGATGCTAACTGAATGAAAGCGATAAACAGACGTTTGGAAGGGCAGACAACCGGATGGATGGAAAAACAAACTAACAGATGGATGAAGTAATGCATGAATGGACAGATGGATGGGGAAAATGAACAGACAAAACAGGCCATGAAACAATGTTGGTGTACAGGTAAAGGAATGGGTGGATAAAGGAACAATGTTGGTGTTTGATAAAGGAATGAACAGATGAAACAGCAATTTTTGTGAATGGGTAAAAGAATATAGGGATGAAGGAATAGTGTTGGTGTACTGATAAAGGAATGAAGGGTTAAAGATACACTCCTGGTGTATGTATAAAGGAATGAACGGATGAAGGAACAGTGTTGGTGTATGGATAAAGGAATGAACAGATGAAGGGGCAATGTTACTGTATGGTTAAAGGAATAAATGAATGAAGGAACAATGCTGGTGCTGGACTAAGGAATGAACCGATGTAGGAACAATATTAGTGTATAGTTAAAGGAATGAATTGACAAAGAAACAATGCTAGTGATGGAAAACAAAATGAATGGATGAAATACAATGTTGGTTTATGGACAAAGCAATAAACAGAGGAAGCAAAAGTGTTAGTAAATGGATAAAGGAATGAATGGATGAAGGAACGTAATGAAAACGTAATGAATGGATGAAATACAGTGTGGAACAGTGTTGGTCTATGATGAAAGGAATGAATGGATGAAGGAACAATGTTGGTCTATGATGAAAGGAATGAATGGATGAAGGAACAATGTTGGTGTATGGATAAAGGAATGAATGGATGAAGGAACAATGTTGGTGTATGGATAAAGGAATGAACAGATGAAGGAACAGTGTTGGTGTATGATGAAAGTAATGAACGGATGAAGGAACAATGTTGGTGTATGGATAAAGGAATGAACGGATGAAGGAACAGTGCTGGTGTATGGATAAAGGAATGAATGGATGAAGGAACAGTGCTGGTGTATGGATAAAGGAATGAATGGATGAAGGAACAATGTTGGTGTATGGATAAAGGAATGAACGGATGAAGGAACAGTGTTGGTGTATGGATAAAGGAATGAATGGATGAAGGAACAATGTTGGTGTATGGATAAAGGAATGAACGGATGAAGGAACAGTGTTGGTGTATGGATAAAGGAATGAACGGATGAAGGAACAGTGTTGGTGTATGGATAAAGGAATAAATGGATGAAGGAACAGTGTTGGTGTATGGATAAAGTAATGAATGGATAAAATACAGTGTTGGTCTATGATGATGAAATGAACAGGTGAAGAAACAATGCTGGTTTATGGACAAATGAATGAATGGATGTAGGTACAATGTCAGTGTATGATTAAAGGAATGCGTGGATGAAGGAACGATGCTGGTGATGGATAAAGGAGTGAACGGATGAAGGAACAATGTTGGGCTATGGATAAATGAATGAACAGATGAAGAAACAATGCTGGTGATGGATACAGGAGTGAAGGGGTGACAGGCAGCTACAGACAGGAGGTCTAGCCTGTTAGCATTTGGGTATGCTGGTTAGCTTTAGCTCACTGAATTTCTCTGACTCTGAAACTGTTTTGGGTGGGCAGGGCAAGAGATTTCAGCGATGTGATTGGTCAGGGAAACGCATACAACAGTGTTGCCTGAATTAGGACCACCCATCTTAAATGGAGAAAGAAGAAATATGGTGGGACATGCTGGTTATTTATTGGTCAGTAGAAAAGTATTCCAGGGGTTTACTTAGTACATGTGTACTTACAAGAACAAGACTGACCTTGTTAGGAAGAGACGTAGGTTCAGGTTCTCTGGGTCTTTTAAATCTCATGAATGAGTCTTGATAAAGAGCGCTTCTGATCCAGACCTTGGTGTAACTCCTAGCCAGTCACGGCCATGGTTAAATACCCCACCAGTAATAGTTACAGTAAAAAGACTGAAATTGCGTATACTTGAGTAACAAGGTGGTACGTGTTAAGAACGTCGCACCATTTCTTAGTAGTCCTAGAAAGTTCTGTGGGGGCGGGACCAGGATGTGCAAAAACATTCAAGTCTCCAAGAAAGTAAAGACGATATATGGACAGTGATTAGTATATGACTGTCTGCTTGCTTAAAGCTAAACCACATCCATGCCTGAATTCAGCATGTACGGGATGATGATGATGCATACACCTACGTACAGCTAGAGGAAATAAACTGGCACAGCAGTCACGAACCGTGGCAAGAGGCTTTACCTGGGGAAAGAATGAATAGTTCAGAGGTGCATGAAAATATTGCATTTTAATCTGAAAAAACTTCAGGTATGTGTTTATGTATATGTCGGTATATGTCATAATGATTCTGCTTCAATGTAATAAACTATGATGGAAATAAATGACTTAAACTAAGACAGGGATATTTGAAATGTCAATTTTTTTTAATGTCCATTAATTCAATATCAGAACAGATCAGATTTGGATGGAACTCTGCAAAACTGCAAATTCTTCTCCAGCAGGGTGGATAACATGCTGCCTAGTTAACATCTAGCTAACATCGAGCTATCAGTAAAACAATGTGATGTGGAGAACCTAGCTTATTAAAAAAAATAGTGTTGTTGGCCAATGGCAAGGCAAGTTTATTTGTATAGCACATTTCATACACGGGTCATTCAAAGTGCTTTACATAAAAGGCAGAAAATACAAAGAAATAAAAACAAAAACAATGAAAAACATGTATCTCCATTTTTGCGAGTTTTACTCTTATGCCCCGTCTACACACAGACGCTGTCGTTCACACTGTGAGAAAATTTCATTATGAATGGATCAACAGAAATGGCCCAAAATTACTTGGAAAGATGTCTGGTCTGGGGCTTGAGGCTTTTCCCTCTGCGGTGAGGTTGTATGTAGGGTGCTATGCTAAGGGCTCTTAGGTGCAGGTGAGTACTTTGGTGTAAGTTCTGTGTAACTTTATTTTTTTAGATAAATACAATAAAATGACTTTTGTTTCGTAATTCAAAACACAAAATTGAAAAAATTGAAAAAAAAAATCTACTAACAGCTCATGATCATATGATATTCATAATATATCTTTGTCTAAATATACAAATCAGTTCATTCACTTGACCTAGGTTGTGCCCCTGAATTCCTTACAGATGTCAGCCTTCTGTTCAAAACCTATTGGCGCCATAGAAACGGCTTAGTGGGCTTATTGGGGCATGAAGTGAGCAAACCAGGAACTGAACCCCTTAAACTGGCAGCAACTTTAAATTCAAACAATGCAACGGTACAGTAATAACTCTATATTAATTACTAATTCATTACAAAGTAATAAGACCTCAAATAAAAAAAACAATTCAATCAAGTCCAGAAATCTTACTTATGTACTATAGCACTAATAATAATACATATCTACAATAATAATAATAATAATAACAATAATAATAATAATAATAATAATAATAATACATAAAATAATAATCCATATCTACACTGATCATTTCAGTGGGGGGAGAATTGGCATTTCTGTAAAATTGAGTGTATTCTACATTGTCAGTAATTGAATTGGATCAACTTGTGTGGTTTAAAAGCTCCTATGATGAGAATTGTATTTTAAGGTGTGGAGGTCACATGATATTTGCTTTATCTTTAAAAAAGATATAAATAGGATTTATATAAATAAAGCTTTATCTTTATTTGTGTATAAATGAATTACTGTGCAAATATTAGTAAAAATATATATATATATATATATATGTGTGTGTGTATATATAATAATATTTGCACACTGAGGTTATTGAGGTTAGTATATATATGTACATATGTACATACATATATATACATGTATATATGTATATATATATGTGTGTGTGTGTGTATATATATATGTATGTATGTATGTATGTATGTATGTATGTATATATTTATGGGAAGTCAGTTTTAACCTCAATAGTGTGCAAATATTATTAACATTTACATTTCTGTCCCACACAATTATGATTTCCAGTACATCAGAGAACAGAAGTTTTTGCAACGCATTCAGGGCAGTCCCTCCACCTTCACACAAATATCTTTGCTAAATGAATGATTTTCACACCAAATTTACAGCCACAGAAACGCGCATGGGTGGGAACTAGAGCACAGAAGCTGTTACTCAGTTAAACATGTACGTATGGAGCCAAAATTATACTTGAGTGAAACAAAAACTCAGACATTTATTCCTTGGTGTGTTGGTGTGAGAAGTAGTGTTGTGCGGTGCTGTGACTAATGAGCAGTACTACTCCTCAGACAAAAACTTGTGGGCAGTTTCACTTTTCCATGTTATGATTTTTGTTGTATATTTTCAGAAGACTGAAAAAGGTAAAATGCATGGGAACACGACTGAAAGGCTAGAGAAGAAGTGAAACCGCTGCTCTTTGACATTTATGAGGACGGCTTTGAATGTTCCAAATGAAAACATGAAGAGAAATTTCATGCTTATAGAGTATAACCGTATTTTGTCACTGTCCAGAGAACACCATGTATCTGCAGTTTTGATTTTTCATTTTTATTTTTTTATCAGGTGAACACAGCATTTGAGGTTTACATTGTGCTAAAAATTCATGATTAACTTAAAGAAATTAAAGAAATGGCCCAGAATCGTGGGGGAAAGTCTGGTTCCATTGATTTTATGTAAGTAAAAAGTTTTCAGTTTTAAGTTTTTAAGTTAAAGTTTTTCAGAAGACTTTTGTGTGACATAAGAGTTTTAAGCATCCATTTGAACCAACCAGCTACCAGACACTGTGACATCATAAACTATACTGGGCATATGAATAAATAAACACATTTACTGAAACAAAAATATTCAAGCGTTTGTAATTTGTTGCAGTACTTAAGTGCTAGTTTGAAAGCTTTCTAATTTACTGTAGTGTTTTGTTTAAAGTTAAATTTCCAAGAGATAATAACATAAATTTTACTCCTGATAAGTTATTATTATTATTATTATTATTAATTTATTTATTTATTATGTATTTATTATTTATTTATTATAGTATATTATATATTATAATATTATTATAATATAATATTTTTTAATAATATTTTTTTATTTTGTTTTGTTTAATTTATTTTATATTTTTATTTTGTTTAATTTATTTTTATTTTAAAAATGTATTATAATACATATATAAAAAAAATATTATAATGGCAGTCTTATGCAAAAGTTTCACCTCTGGTTAAATTCCATGTCTACACATTCTCCACAGAAAACACTCTTTAATATATAGGCAAAACATTATTCAATGCAAAATAGATAGATAAATAAATAAACGATTAAAAATAAATAAATAAATAAATAAATAAATAAAAGATAAAATAACTAAATAAAAGATTAAATACATAAAACATGAAATAGTAACTAACTGACTAACTAACTAAATAAAAAACAAACAAATAAATAAATAATGAAATAAATAAATAATAAAAGGATATTTTCCTTCTACCTGTCTCTGTCTTTAATAACATTATGCACAATGTGTCTGCGTATGAGTTAATAATAGTGTGATATACATAACCTACAGGTTAAGTGCACCTTGCCCCACTTTCAGCCACAGCCATAGACTCTGAGTCTTTCATCACATACATCCTCCTCCACTAGGATGATAACAGAGATTGTGCTTGTGATCTACAGATCTAGGCCTGTTGCTATGACTGCTAATATTTCATACACTGCTAAACTGTGGGTTTGTCTCTGTGTGGGCTGTGTCTCCAGCCTCCTTTAATTCTCAACCACCCGGAAGTGAGGCCACCCTGCAATTTTTCAGTGTCATAACTAATACCTTTCAAATGAAGCTCAGACTCCGCCCATGCAGTATTTGATGAATAGTAAGTCGTCCAGCTAGTCGCTCAGGTACAACTGAATTATAAGTGAACCACATAACTGGATTATTAGACGGAACTCATCTGCAGCAACAGGGAGCACACATAGAGCGGGTCTACCCAGATGTGTTACTGCCCTCTAGTGGTTTTTATTGGGTAATATAAAATAGTGGATCAGCTTTAATTGTTCATGTTGTCATTTTAATGTACTTGCATGTGAGTTAAACTGAAGTCTAAATTTGGTTCAACTGGAATCACCATTAGCTGAAGCCAGTGTGAACTTCTAAAAAAAAATACTGATCATTAGATTAAAAACAAATCTGTTCACAGCATTAAAGCACCTCTTAATACAGCTTCATTTTTTGATGGGAGGCTCATGAAAATTTAGAAATAGATCTGAACAGAAAAGAAATTGGACTCAAAAAGAAAAACAATTAACATGGCTTTGCTTTGTGTTGCTGTTCTTATTAATGTCCAGCAGATGGCACTTATATTCAAAGGTCTCATTTTATTTATTTATTTATTAAAAACAATTTACACACAGTTCACCACACTGAATTAAGTATTTACTGATCTCCTCACAAGTCTATAAAATGCCATGTCTTCAGGCATCTGTTGTTGGATTTCAACTTTTATGATACAGTTACTGTACTAGCAAACAGTTTAACCAATAGTGTTTTTTTTCAGATAGCAGTACCCCATAGGTGGCAATGGCACAATGTGTTCAATTCAACAATCACTGAAATAAGTAATGATATTTATGATATTGGTTAATTAATATTAATGGTAAGTTCACATATTGCTGCTCAATGTGTGCCATATTAGCATATTTACAGTTACGACTTTAGAGCAGTTTAGAAGCCTTTGAAAAATGCTTTAACATAAAATGAAGCATACCAGTTATTTCATGAAGATACCATAAACTGTGAAAAATAAAATGTTGGATTTGCCTTAAAATCTTATGTCAACAATGTTAAGTAGCTTTCAAGGTACTTGATTAAGAAAACTGTACATATATTTATATTTGTATATATATGTGTGTGTGTTTATTTATATATATATATATATATATATATATATATATATATATATATATATATATATCGTCGCTGTCCAATAAAAAACATGTATCTCAATTTTTTATGATTTTCACTTTTATGTATCATTTGATCACATGAGCTGCCGTTTACACTGTGTGTGAATTTTATGATAAATGGACTAACAGAGATGGCCCAAAGATCGCTTGGAAAAAGTCTGGTTCCATTGACTTGCATTAGAATTAAATTGGGTTTTGGCCTCTCCTGTAAAAGTTGCTAATTTGTTTGGAGATACTTGTTTTTGTTTGGACAGCGACGATATATATATTACTGTATGGGTTATTTTCATGCATCACCCCATAAATGAAATGTTGGAAAACCCTCGGTCCAAGTGGTTCCAGCTGTGCTAAGTAGCTTTTAAAATAGTCTGTATAAGTTTTAAATAACTGGACCGATAATTTGTATGTAGTTTAATCAGATTCAACTTAAAGTGTTTATGTTCCACTAATTGAAGTACAGGAAGTTGGGTGTAATTTAGATCTACCTAATGTGGTAGAAAGTTACTACTGAGCTGTCATAGAATTACACTCAGCAGTAGGGCGCATGGTAACTTGCCCTTACAGCCAACAGCAATGTGGCTATAGACAGTTAATTCAGGAACACAAGAAAGAAGCACATGCAGTGGGAGGCAGGCCACAGGAATGACAATACAAAGATGGTGAGTGATGAGAGTAAAACAATATGCAAATGGATGACACCAAGAGCCAATGGGAACAACTTCGAGTTTTACTGAGCAAGATTACACTGACTAAACAAAGCCTTATGAAGTAAATCTGCCATATTCACTTCATTTCATTAAAGAACACATTCACTCAGTTTTACTCACTTACATATATTTATTCAGTAGAGTCAACAAAAAAATGTATTCAATCCAACAACAGAGCGAATTCATTTCTCTAGTAGAACTGTTCTTACATTGTCAGAGTTGAATTAGCCAAGATCAGTACATTGAACTGTCATCGTGAATCTCAAACACTGTTGTTCCTCCTTCCAATAAAATCTTGGGCTCACAAAAGAGGACGGCAAAACACGCCATTTCCAAAATCTAATCTAAGCTGTTACATAACAGACGTTAGTTAATACCTACACCCGCAATATTTGCATACAGCAACGCTGGGAGCAGCTCTAATGTGGAGAAATCTACCCTTCCAGGCTATGAAGGCATTGTTAGCACTTTTCATAGCCTTGCCCACAAACTAAACAGTCTTTAAACGAGGCAGACGTTGCTTTCCCGTTGCTTTCCTGTCTCTTCAACGGGATCCAACTTTCAGTTGTTAGTCGACAGTTTAGCAAACACTTGGACCATGTAGAGCAGCTTCCCTCAGCGTTTGACCCTGAAGAGAGAAGCAGCTTCACCTTCATTAGCATCACAACCCCAACAGCAGCCTGTCAGTAGAGCCATGCTGTGTGATTGTATCCGTGCAGATCCCCGTGAGAGTTCCATAGTGAAGAACAACGTTAATCGACTGTGTGTTGACGGACGTCCAGCTGCTAGTATAGGCATAGCTAACGTTAGCCAACATTAGCTAATACCAAGCTCCAAGTAGGTAGCGTTAGCATGGCTAACTAAATAGTATGAGGACTGAGTTTATTTACACAGGGTCCATTTTATTTTCCAGTGTACGTGTTTTCATGTTGCTTCTTTGTGAGCCGTACCAGTGCACACTTCATTCAATCAAGGCCAATTCATAGGTGGTGGTAAATCAGGGTGCAAAGCCGCCTGTGCTCTAATTCAATTTTTTTTTTTTAACTCAATATTACACTATAGAATGAAGTAGCATCAACATGCTAGCATTTTTAGCTCCCAGATATTATTTTTAGATTTTTATTATCTCCTGAAAATACAACATATGGCATGTGTGACTATCCCATGTAAATACTTCAGAAGTATGGTTGACCAAAATACAAAATTTAGTGGCTTCTAGGTGCTTCCTCTAGATGGCACCATTGTGCAAGAAATCCCAATTCATTGGTTCAGTGTCCTTTCCTGATTATCATGGAGAGGCTTGTGTAGAGGCGCTATCCCACAGTCCATTAATAACGTGAGAAATATTGCGCTCAGTCTCATCCAAGCTTCACTTGACATATCTGGCCTTCTCTGAACTTTCGACCAGTCAGTAATTTGCAATGTAAGCTGTCTAATCTACATCACCTTCACAAGGGCATGTGGGAGCGATTACTTCTGGCAGGAAAGCAAGCGACAGGCAGCCCTCTCTCTCTCTCTCTGTGACCGCTCACAGTCTCTCAGTCTTTTTGACATCACTCCAGACACATTCATTTGTTTTCCATCAAGATCCAACGCCCCAAAAGAATCATTTTCCCCCAAGACCTGAACCCACGGCCGATGCCTATCTCCTAGATGTATTTCCACATCGTGCCGAGCACCCAGGCCATGCCCGGCGGCCTCCTGGCATTATTCAGATTGCATCGGGCATGAGGCGGGAGCAGAAAGCGTTCACCGAATGGGAAATGATTACACACTCACTGATTCCTCCACTAAAGTTGTGATGAGCGTAGTTTGCTGAGGCAGTGCCCACGTAATGGTCCGGACGTAATGCGGTAATTCTGCTCATTGCTCAGCGACTTTCTCTCTCTGAGGGACCTCCCGAACCCGACGCACACTGGGCCGTTTTCACACAAGGATGACTGAGTGCAAGCCAGAAGACGGAGGCCCTAAATATCACATTTGGCCACAGACCATCGGAGTGTGAGGGAAGGAATTATCGGCCTGGATGCGGAATCTGTTTAAAAAATGACGTTTCCTGTCGCGGGTTTATGTAACTCTGCACATAGGCTGAGATTTCAGATGTGCTCTGTCCCTTCTCCTGACAGATCCCAGATGAGGAAGGTGCTGTAATATGAAGTCACAGTCTCAATAATTAAGGATGCTCCTCGGCTAAGCTGCCTATGATTGTCGGGATTGACACGAGGGTGTTACGCAAGTGGCATTTGTATGCATCCATGTTCCCAAATTGAAGCATTTGAAGTAATCTCATGAAGGAATGGGAAGCAGGAAAAGATCCTTCAACAGGAACGATCTGGACTTTACTGAGGCTCAGAATGGTGGGTGTTCACCAAATTTAAAGGACGCAGTAACACTTTCTTGACAACTGACCTATACCTACAAACACATAAAGGCTTTGCCAACAAGCATCAGTTGCCAAAAAGGCCGGACCGGTCTTTGTTGTTGTCGTTTCTCTCCAAAACCTGTTATGCCAAACTGATGCCGGTCAAAATAGATGTCTGTTTCCCTCAAATAAAACTCCCTTGAATTAATTCAGTGGCACCTGGAGATAAGACAGCAACTTGGTTTCTACGCAAATGCAAATATGTGCAGACACCATGAACTTTCCTGCCCTGATAATCGGGATTAGAGGACTAGAGGTCCATCCAGGACTCCTGCTATACTTTTAGTCCTGCTTCCACCAAATATCAGGGATGTTTGTCCCACCCCTGCCAACAGTGTGGACATTTAACCCCACCTCCGCCTGCAGTCACATATGAGGGTACTTCATATCCAATAACTGACATGCTCTATTTCCAATTTCGGTGGTTGATGTGGCTCAGATAACACCACTAACCATCAGGGAGCTCCCACCCCATGCGGGAGACACAGGTTTGATTCCGGGTCAGGGTAACTATGCTGTGCTACACCAATAAGAGTCATTGGGCAAGTCACTTAACACTACTTTGGCCCACCTGTAAGATGAATAACCTTGGAAGTCGGTCTGGATATGAGCATCAGCTAAATGACATAAATGTAGATTTCTGAAATAACCATGACTGCCCTATTTCAGATATGCCTTTAGTGTCTTAATTGTGGGGTTTCACCCACCTGTCTTCCAATCACCTTCCACAGCTAAGGCCCACTGAGCTAGGATTTGGCTTCAGGCATTGTAAACGGCGTGAGGGACCTCAACAGAATCAGCACAACCACTGCGGAGGGAAGATTAGCCCGGCAGGTTCATTTATCCAGGTTATTCAGTCATTCCCAGGGTTTTACGGGAAAACCGTAAACCTTCATACACCTGCAGATTCAGCTACTTCCTTCACACTATGGTCTTTGGCCACGCCCAAATGCTCAGTCACTCATTTTAGCCAATCATTAACATCTGCTTTGGAGCGTTTTCCACACATGGAACGAGACACTCCCTGTACTGTAGCACCTCTTCTCCATCTACGAATCCCATCACCCCTCATAGGTATACGTGTATTTATAGCTAACCATCATCCCTGTGCAGCGCCATCTGCAGGAGCCTATAGGGTGGACGGGGGGATTTGGATACGACACTAGTTTTTCAACAGAAAAGACTTTTTCTTCATGTTTACAGCATCATCTAATCCACTTCCCTTTACTTGAATGTCTGTTAAGATAGTTGCTGGTAAATCAGATTTATGCCGCAGATAAGCCCGCTATTAACCGAAGCTAAACGTGTCCTGCTAAGTAATCTTCCACCGCATCATCTGCAGTGCATACAGTATGTACAAGACTTAGTCTGGATGATTTAGACAGTGTAAGAGGCTTTGCTAAACCCCGAACCCATATGTATCATCTCAGACAACATGAGCTGCCCAGTATCACGTCCCCTGTCCAAATAACTGTGTTCATTAGGATGCCGAGGGCGAAGTGATGCTAGGTCAGCCTTCCTGCTCTAAAGCGAGATAAATGTGAGCTACTTCAGAGGTATAAAGAGAGAGCAAATTACTGTCTAATGTATTACTGTCTGATTTAAGATGCATGTCTTGCACGCGTGTTGCATCATTGTAGGTTATTTCGCCCAGCGATTCTAACACTTTCAGCTCGTTGGTGATAATGGCAGGTTCAAGCTCGATAAAGCCAAAATGTGCCGACAGGAACTTTTTAATTAAACGCTTATAGGAACTTAAGGTCATTGGCGCAGCCAAACATGCTACAAAAACTAGCATGCATGGATTTGCATAGTTCATTTGTGCAATGCTAACTGATTAGCTTTCCGTGTCTCTTTGGCAGGTCTGCATACGGATAGGACGTCTGACGTCTCATTCTGAATGAGGATCACATACAGTATTAGCATGGAAGCCTACCGTGTGGTGCTAGCAATGGCCTAGCAATTCGGCTAGCCCAAATTAGCCTAGTCGTGTCGTGTATCTTGCTGCCCTTTTCAAGGACCATCATGGCATTTTCAACTTGTAGCGGCTATGAAGTGAACCCGTATCATCCTCATCATCCTCATCATGAACTTTAGCATTTAGACCCCACCCCCAATACATGTTGACCCCTCCACTTGCCTCACTTAGACGTACATTCGAAAGCTTTCCCTATGCGTTGTGTGCGTAGCGGCAATTGATGTCCCTAGTCATATTATTGACACTCGGTTTGTGGAATGAATGTTCATATTCGCTGACATGCTCGTCTATCTGGAAACGTCAAATCCCCCACCCTTCCCCCCACCCCCGAGAAGATGAATCATCGCAGCTATCCACAGTGCAGCGCTGTAGGTCTGGTCTTTTGTGCTGTGCCGCTGAACGCTATTGGTGTGTTTTGAATGCAGCGAGTGTAATGAGAGATAGTGTGGGGTGGGGAGGGAGAGAGGGACACCAGTAAAAGTACGCCCCTGCCTAGTTTGATAAAGCCGCTTCATTACTTGGATATTGTGTGCGTGGAATCAGTATGCGCGGGAGGGCCTCCGGAGGCATGGGTTTTATTGGCGGGCCTTGCACTGTTAAGCCTCATCCATTAAACAAATCATGGAGTTATGTATTAGATTAGCCATACGCCCAGCATCGTGAGGCTTTAGCAAAACCGGAGAAACTCGCTGCCGCAATCCCGGAGAATGAATTGCACAATAAACAGCTGAAGACGCCGGTGGAAGGAGAGCCTGGCAAAGATTTATGGCTCAAAAAACACATTGGTGTGGTGATAAGTTTACAAGGTAAGAGTCCGGTGAGGCGTCGACGGAGCTTTATTAATGCCCCCTCGCTCACTGCGGTCAGTCAAGTTGGTCTGTAACACCCGCTCTCCGCTTGGAACCACTTTTTCTTAATGGGTTCTAATAAGAAGACAACATCAGCCATAGAGGTCGAGGAGTTCATAGGAAACAGCTTGATCTCCCTGCTGGCTTTGACTCTGTGACCTCGCTGGCTGGGGAGATGGCTCCCTCCTGTGGTGATAGGTCAGTACTACAGGGGACACTGCGGAAATGCCGCACACCTGCCAGACTGCATTCTTCTGGGGTCACATAAACACCTTGGTGAAGTTTTAGGAACAGGTTGCTGCCATGGAGGACTCACTTGTAAAAGTGCTGTTGCAGCTACGCTTCACCTTCTGTACTGAGTTACACGTGATGATGCTCAAAATGTGCTCTGAGATTGGACCTGTTCTGGGAAAGAGGCCAGCAGGGGCTGAGTGAGAGGAGCTCCACTCCAGCCGGGATGTTTCTAGGGCCCTTTCTGACACGCTGAGCTTCAGTTGGTTGGTTAATGAAAGGCAGTGGGTGACTGGTGGATGTGTTGATTGATGTAATCGATTGTATTGTGATTTAATTGCAGCCTTTAATAGATGTGCTCTAAAAACACCTCTCTCACTTACTCGCTCTCTCTCTCTCTCTCTCTCTCACTTTCTTTCTATTACACTATCTGTCTATCTCCTTTCTCACCTTCTTCAACCCTGACTCTTTCATTCTCTCTCTCACTCTCTCTCTATTTCTCTCTTTCTGTCATTGTCTTTCAAACTATTTCTATTCTGTTGTCTCTCTCTCTGTCTTGCTGTCTCTCCTTTTCCCTTTCTCTGTCTTGCTCGCTTTCTCTCTCTCGCTTTCTCTCTCTCTCTCTCTCTCTCTACCTAGCTCGCTCGCTCTCTTTCTGTCTTGCTCTCTCTGTGTGTGTGTGTCTTGCTCTCTCGCTTTGTCTCTCTCTCTTTCTTTCTTTTTTCTTTCTCTCTCTTCTTTCTCTCTGGGCTCTTTCTCTTCTCTGTCTTGCTCTCTCTTATCTTTTTTAATTCTTGCTTACTCTGTCTTGCCCTCTCTCTCTTTCTTTCTTTCATTTTTCCGTTCTCTGTCTCTCTCTCTCTCTCTCTTTCTCTGTGTCTTGCTCTCTCTCCTCCTTTCTTTCTTTCTTTCTTTCTTTCTTTATTTCTTTCTTTCTCTTTCAGACTTTCTTTCTCTCTCTCTCTACCTTGTTCACTACCTGTCTGTCTTGCTCTCCCTCTACCTCGCTCTCTCTGTCTGTCTTCCTCTCTCTCTCTCTCTCTCTCTCTCTCTCTCTCTCTCTCTCTCTACCTCGTTCTCTCTGTCTGTCTTCCTCTCTCTATCTCCCTCTGTCTGTCTCCCCCCCCTCTACCTCTCTCTCTCTCTCTACCTCGCTCTCTCTGTCTGTCTTGCTCTCTCTCTCTCTGTAAGTGACTTCTCTAAAGCACCGTGTCACAAAGCTACACCAGATGTTTCAGCATATTGTAACTCCAGCAGGAAGTGCTCACCTTTCCTGGAAGATGTGAAGGGGGGCGTGTCATTGAGAGGACTTGACCGTGCTCTGAGTTCTAAACTGTAGATCACACAGGTGCGTTCAGTTCTCTCAGCTCTGCTATCCAGAGAATCGATTCCCAGTCTGTCTGCGCTGATGTAGCTGATCACTGATAAACTCTTCCTCTGGGTTAAATGGGTTCATTAGAGCAGAACCGTTCTGTGCTCCAAACACAGCACCTTTAGAACCCTACTCTCTGATCTTCCACAGATATGTCCATACCTGACCATTTCATCCTGTAATGTAACTTCTACAACCTGTTCTGGAGATTGGTCTTCATCATCATCATCATCATCATCATTATTATTATTATTATTATTATTATTATTATTATTATTATTATTATTATTATGCAGATGGACTTCATACCAGAGTTAGGAAAGACTAAAGCTGGTCAAAGGTCTAACATAATTATTACTAAGTTTAACAACAACAACAACAACAACAATAATAATAATAATAATAATAATAATAATAATAATAATAGTAATAATAATAATAATAATAGTAATAATAATAATAATAATAAGAATTAATAAAAATGTATTTTAATAATTTGTTAATAAATAAATGTCATTTTTTGTTTGTTAGTTTCTTTATGGAGTCTTATGAACAAATTGAATGAAATGTAAACAATGTGGTTTTTAATGTTTAAAATAAATATTTTTATATTCATAGACATATTTAATAATATCTACACATACAGTACATCATATTTATTTAATAATATTATTATAATAATATTATTTATTACAAACAATAAAACAGAAACTTCTTTTACACTCACACTCTTCTACTACACACTACGTAGTACTAGACTTTTATTTCCGAGTTTAAAACGCAGACGTACGTAATGACGTATTTATTTACTCGTTTATTGATCACGCTCACGTGAACCCAAAAAAGTGAAAGCGTTTCAGGCTCATTAGTTCCGCACGCGCACAGGAGACAGGTGTCCCCGGACTCGGACCCCCCATTGAGCCAATCAGAAAAAAGACCGAATATGTAAAGGGTGGGGCTTAGACACCACTGGGCTAATCCAGAGCTCTCTGGGAGGGGCCAGATCATTTATGGGCGTGTCTTGAGGCTTTGTGGCGTCGCTGCGGAGCGAAGTGTGGAGAGTGTCATGGCACGAGAGAGCGAGCCACATCGCCAAAGTGCCCTCGCGCTGCTCAACTTTCCTAGCCCTTTCTAACGCCGCGCGCGTGCTTGCTCGCTCGCGTCGCTTGCGGCCGCGCGCTCAGACGCAGGACTAAAAAACCCGAAGCCGACGTTGCGCGCGCGCGCTGCGCGGCGCTCCACGGTGCGTCTCCTTGGCTTGCGCTCCGTTGACTCCTTCAGAGGGATAACGCCGCTGTGTTTGGACATGTGAGAGGCGCAGGAGGGAGTGCGCGTGTGAGTGCGGACGCGAACATGAAGCTGAAGACTTCGGTGGTGGGCTTCGCCATTCTGCTCGCTTCAGCGGCGCTGCTGGGGGGCTGCGACTCGCAACAAGGTGAGTGCCGTATGACGGAGCTCCGCTGAGCTCAACTTGGCGTGCTGATTGTTTTCTTCGAATCGCCCGTTCCACCTTTAAATGGTGCAACAGTTACACTGTGGCGCACCGTTTAAGGTGGAACGGGCACTTGGGGCTCGTGCGCCTTATGAGCATCTGGGTGAGTGTCTAGAAGCTAGCCGACCTGCGTGCGTGTGTGTATGTAGATGTGCGCCCGAAGTGCGAGCGAGCTGCTCGCTCGCGCGCGTACGCTCGCACGCACGCGCGCGCACATGCGCTTCACACAGAGTTATGTGGTCATTCTGCTGTTGGAATGTCACACAACTGTACAGGGAGGGATGGGAAGTGAGTTGCTGAACCAAGCAAGGGCACGTGGACATGTGTGTACCAGACCTGCTGGTCAGGCTACATGGGCACTGAGAGGAATGGGCACTGACTGAGTGGTCACCACATGTATTGTTATTCTCAGCTCGTCTCTCGTAGGAGGATGTTGTTTTCTGGGGAGGAACTGGTCAGCTCTTCAGACGTTCTTTAAGGGGTTCCTCTAGCTCAGTTTATCTAGAACAGTAGTCCAGAGCCATACTGCATGTTTTATTAGTGATAAAGATTTGAGTGTAGTTTAATTATGTTTTAATGCCATTTTGCTTCATTTAAACCTGATGGGGTTGCTTGCCCTAAGGGCTCTCTGCGGGAACTCATTTCAGCAGATAATAATAATAATAATAATAATAATAATAATAATAATAATAATAATGGAAACCGTAATCTGTTTTTATAATAGTCTGTGTGTGAAATGGACTCTAGGCTGGGCTGGTCAATATTGTTGCATATTAAATTGTGATAAGAACGAGGCTATTTTAGGCATTATTAGTTCTGTTATTGCTCTTTTTTTCTAAAGTGAGTCCTTACAATGGGCTTATGGACCAAACCTCCACATGGTGGTGGTAAGAACCGGTGATGCGCTCTCAAATCCAGAGAGAGGGGGAGGGAGAGAGAGAGAGAGACTGATAAAAGCTTATTAGCAGTCCCACTCAGCATGCAAAGAGTTTCTCATGACTCCTGCTATGTATTATTATAGCATTATTCAAGCGAACATGGTGACTCCAACCAGTACCAGTCACCCATGTGCAGTGATTTCTAATGTATTCCCTACACCCCTGAAAAAGGGGGTCCTTCGGGGGCTCTCCTAGTGCGCTTAGTTATTTTTGAATGTGTGCGTTATGTACACATACCCGTCCGCTCTTTAGAATATCGTTACTTCAAGAGAACATTCCGAAGCCAGCTAAGGGGAATTGATGGTGACTCCAACCAGTACCAGCTGCTACTATGGTTTCTACACCCCTATAAAAAGGGCACAGTGTTTTTTTTTTTTGTTTTTTGTGAGCGTGTATATTATTATATTAGTATATCTGTACACTAATTATTATACCAAGCATGCAGTGTGAATCTTAAGGACAGCAGTGCGCTTTAAATGGTCCAGGTTGACGTCCATTATTTAAGACGACTGGGCCTAATTCAGTAATATCTTCCTAGGCTTCTTTTTTAAGTATGTCCTTGGTCCAGGTCAGGCTCATGACATGTTCGTAAGCCGCGGAATGGATCTCGCCCTAGATTCTGCTCCCACCTAACAACCAAACACCATCAGTGCATGTCGGAGTCTTTGTGAAAAGCTGTGTAAGTGTGTGCTATGAAGAAACCTCCTTGGTGAATGAGACCCAATGTTTTCTCAATAGATTTTGTGGAACACACTTCAGTCAGTCCTCTTCGTCGCCTTTGGGATTGGCTCCGATGTGAATGTGCATGGTAGGAGTGGAGAAGCTCCTTTTATGATGGCATGAAAAGAGAAGAGAAGTGTGTTCTCACACTCGAAACACTCCGAACAGCCATATTTGGGTTCAGTAACGAGGATTTCAGTTAATGTGTCTTTTGACGAGTGACGAGTTAATGTGTCTTTTGAAGAACCGATTCTGTAAATGACAAATACCAGCGCAAATCATCTCTACACCCTTAAAAAAAGGGGGTTCTTCCAGGGTTCTTGAGTAGGGGGCATGTTTATGGGACTGTGGACACTCAAAGAGTCGATTCCAATTCTAAAGCCTCTCCAGAGAACCTTTGAAGTGGCACGTATGGCTGGCCAATACCACAGTATGTATAATAAATTACACCATGATATGCTTTTATTGTTTTCTGCCCTGGGATGGACCAGCGGCCTGTTCTGGGTGTTCCATGCCTTCTGCCCGGTGGGCACTGGGACAGGCTCCAGCACAGCCCCCCGACCCAGAAAGATAAGGAGCTTAGACGATGAATAAATGAATGGATCAATAAATGTGCTTTTGCATGTACAGACTGTTGTTCCTAATTGGATGTTTGATTGCACAGTGAGCGTAACTAGTACTATTTAATTGAATTAGCCACGGAACAGTGTGTGAAATGAAATTGGTTATGTCTTTTAGTGTTGCTTGTTATGGATATGGATTTTAAATGTGGCACTACTTTATCCCCCCAAATAAATTTAAATATTGTGGCATGTTTCATCAAAACTTCTTAAAGTCTCATAATCTCACACGTTTACCTTATTGCCCAGCCCTGGCATGTCTATGTTTAATGGAGTTACATAAGAACTAAAGTGTAGGGGGAGGACCGTGCCTAAAGCCTCGGCTTCTTCCAGTCTAACACCCTATAAATTCACATCCCAGCTTTCCATTCCTGTGACAAGGATTTTGCAATCCCCATCATTCCCTTCCTGTTCCTCAGTCCTTTCAGTCCTACCACAGTTAGTACAGGCAGAGGCTGCCCAGACCTCCAGCCCAAGTTCGGAGTTCCCCTCTACTCTCTCCATCAGTCTTCCATGTAGGTAGAGTCCGAACTCGCAGACAGGTGAACAAGGGTTCTGCAATAGTTCCTCATTTGCTAAGGATCTACCAATCAAAGGCCTATCCTGGAAGCATTTGGGAACCATGTTCAACATTTGTACAGGATTCCGGACAAACTTGGACAAATACAGAAGCAGAAATCTCAAAGAGGGTTCTTTGGGATCACTGTGGTTACCCCAAGGCCCTGGTATGCAGAAGGTCACATGACTTTGTGACTTAAGCATACTGTAAAAAGTCCTATGCCATTTTCTTTTTATCTGCTTGATGTGAACGTTCTTCATTTCTTCACCATCAATTGAAAGTTCGTTTTTATAGGGAACCGAATGTGGTTCTTTCATGTCACACTTTCTGAGGCCTCCATATTCATGAATTTGCAGATAACAATATTAGATGTGAACTAATTAGAGAGCAATATTAGATCTAATGTAGCAAAGTTAATTAAGTCCGAGTCTAACTCGTGTGCTCTGCAGAGAGAATAGAGGAAGTTTGGGTCATTAGTGCCTTTCAGGCTTCATTGGAGATGATGGAGATGTTTCCTCAGCAACTAAAGCAGCAGCGCTTCATGCCTTACGATTCACCTGAGCTTTCTCGTTTGTATCCGCGGCTCTCTGTCTCAGGTCTACAGGATGGATATATTGATGATGAGGGCGATGATGAAGACTCACAGGTCTGATCTGTAGTGCTTTCGCCTTCGCTGGTGGAGCTGAGCTACAGCTAATTGCCTGTGTGAGAGAGACCAGGCGGCGTGGCTGTAATTTGGATTAGTAATCTATATCGCCTAAGCAGGAAAGATGATGTTATCTTTCCCGTCGGGCTGAGCAAAGCCGTGAATTCAAATCGGTCGCTCTCCGTGACATTTAGGCGCATCGCTGGAAAAGCGCCGAACACAAATATCAGTGTGTTAATCGGCTTAAGCTTGGATTAAGTCCCGTCGGTGAGTAGAGAGAGAACGAGAGAGTGAGTCGTCGGCAATGAAAATGAATCATTCAGCAATTAAACTCCGTTTCAGTCCGATGTGTTTTTAAAGCCCCCATTTGGCTAAACAATGCTTTTTGCCACAGTTATGAAGCTGAAAGCCTGCAGTGCGCGCAAATCCAGTAACTAACACTGTGTGCGCTCGCCTAAATGACCGTATCGTCCACCGCTGTGAACGTGTTTGGAAATGCTGGCTGTGGTTGATTTAATGCGATCATTGAAAAGGTCCTCTCCTTCTCTCAGTGTTTGTTTTCCTTTATGTATTTGCACACCTCCCTCTCAGGTTTCAAACGTGCTTTTGATGGGTGAAGGCTGCATCTTCCTCTCTCCGAGTGCTCTGACACCGTTCCAGAATCCTAAAGAGTTCTTCAAACAAGCCATCTCGGAATTGAAGGGGTTCCTACATGTCTTGGCTTGGTTGTATGGCCCAAATGTGGAAACAGAAAACCTTATATAATGTTCAGTTTACATTCACATAGGCAGATCATATTTACAATATGGCAGATAAAGATGGCTCTTTAAGGATGTGCTGTTTCTGAGAAGGGTAATCTTGCTCTTGAGGGCACATGGCCTACATTTGACATGCACAAACTATGTATCCTAAGAACAGCTTTCCGATATGCACTTTCCAGCTTTCCAGTTCTCCTCTTTGCATGTAAACTTGGTCTCCTAATCTTGGTTGGACTGACACAAACACCCCATAACCAATCAGAAGGCTGATGTAACTCCTCCTACCAACCTAATGGTTTATTCATAGAGAGAGCTAACCACCAAGCGAAAGCCAAACAAGCAAGTAGGCCTGCAGCTAATGATTAGTTTTGATGATCAGATATTTTATTGATTATTGATTGATTTTATTGGGATGCACTGATTAATAGAGTAATCAGATTAGACATTTCTATGCTTTATTAAGACTCAATAGTAAATATACATATCGTCGCTGTCCAATAAAAAACATGTATCTCCATTTTTGATGATTTTTACTTTTATGTCTCATTTGATCACATGACCTGCCCTTTACACTGGGTGGAAATTTCATGAAGAATGGAGCAACAGAAATGGCCCAAAACAGCTTGGTAAGACGTCTGGTTCCATTGACATCCATTCAAATGAAATGAGGTTTTTGGCCTCTCCTGTAAAGTCGCCATTTTGGAGATACCTGTTTTCCTTTCGACAGTGACGATATGAGAGAATAAGACGGGGGCCTTACAATGAAACCAAACTGCACTGACCATATATCTGCAGTATTGGTTTGGTTCAATCATTTTAGGCTCCAGTTTAGTATGTGTGTGTGTGGTTGGGTATGTCTTCATCATCTTAATATCATGTATCCAAGTCTGGCTAGCTCATGGACATCATAACAAGCTAGCATATTGAATTATGTTCTGAACTAGCCATTTCATATACTCTTTACTAGCCTTCACTAGCAGCCATATTGATTTACTTTAAAAACCAGGACTGATATTGTCTCATGTCAGGTCTGCTCTGTGGACTGGGTGTGTAGACTGCCTAGATGCTGAAATATGAATGATGTAATGTGGTTGTTGGTTTGGCGCAATGAATAACACCACTACCTGGCTGGGTGCCACCACACCATGTGGGAGACTGGGGTTTGTTTCCTGGTCTGGGTGACTATGCTATGCTACACTAATAAGAGTCCAACACTAAGACTAAGTCCTAACACTATATCAGTAGTTATCATCCATATGAAGCACAGTGAGCAGTGTAATGTAGACTCATAGTGTAGTTGCGCCCAGAAGGAATCAGCCCACAGGAATGAAATGTGGTGGGTAGGTTTGACATCGAGTTTTTTGGAGACAAGAAAATGGCTCTCCAGGAGTAAGGCTGGAGACCACTGCTATATGGTGTTTAGTTCTGCTTCAGTAGAAGGCTGGGAGTGTTAGACAAAGAGATGCCAAACATTTTTAAGATTTCACCCTGTGTTCACTGGGAACTTAAGCAATTATCTGTTTCTCCATAATTATCATCCAGTCAGAATTGAGTTAGCGCTTCAGTATGGGCAGTAAATAGCCCAGAAGCCAAACCCCACCTAAAAGGCCAGCCTCTGGTTCTTCTTTGCACACTTTGCATCCACTTAAAGGGAAATTCCACAGATTCTTCCGAACATTCTCCATAATTAACTTGTTAGGGTGCAAAGAGAGTCATTTACAGGGGGTTTGGTGTGAAATGCCACATTCCAGATAAACATTGTTAAAATGTTACATGTTACATGAACAGTTGTCTGATGGCTGAGATATTGCTGGACATTGGTGTACGGTAACTCAGTAAGTGTAATGCGTTAACGTGCTGTAAGTAGCGTGTTGGTGTACAGTAACTCAGTAAGTGTAATGTGTTAGTGTGCTGTAAGTAGTGTGTTGGTGTACAGTAACTCAGTAAGTGTAATGTGTTAGTGTGCTGTAAGTAGTGTGTTGGTGTACAGTAACTCAGTAAGTGTAATGCATTAGTGTGCTGTAAGTAGTGTGTTGGTGTACAGTATCTCAGTAAGTGTAATGCGTTAGTGTACTGTAAGTAGTGTGTTGGTGTACAGTAACTCAGTAAGTGTAATGCGTTAGTGTACTGTAAGTAGTGTGTTGGTGTACAGTATCTCAGTAAGTGTAATGCGTTTAGTGTGCTTAAGTAGTGTGTTGGTGTACAGAAATCAGTAAGTGGAATGTGTTAGTGTGCTGTAAGTATTGTTGGTGTCAGTAACTCCAGTGCTACTGTAATGCGTTATGTGCTGTAAGAGTGTGTTGGTGTACAGTAACTCAGTAACTGTAATGTGTCAGTGTTACTGTAAGGAGTGTGTCGGTGTACAGTATCTCAAAACGGTTAACTTAATGCGTTAGTGTACTGTAAGTAGTGTGTTTTGGGTACGGTAACCTCAGTAGGTGTAATGTTTCAGGGTGCGGTAAGTAGTGTGTCTGTGTACAGTAACTCAGTAACCGTAATGCGTTAGTGTGCTGTAAGTGTGTGTTGGTGTGTAAAAAAAAAAAAAAAGAGGGGGGGGGGGTGTTGGTGTAACAGTATCTCAGTACGTGTAATGCGTTATGTTGTTACTGTAAGTAAAGCGTGTTAGGTGTTACAGTAACTCAGTAAGTTGTAATGTGTTAGTGGTACTGTAAGTAGTGTGTTGGGGTACAGTATCTCAGTAAGTGTAATGCGTTAGTGTGCTGTAAGTAGCGTAATTGAGTGTACAGTAACTCAGGGAGGGGGGGGGGGGGAGGAACTGTAATGCGTTAGTGTACTGTAAGTATGTTTGGTGGTGTAGCATTAACTCAGTAGGTCTGTAATGCGTGAGTGTGCTGTAAGTAGTGTGTGGGTGTACAGTAACTCAGTAAGTGTAATGTGTTGGTCTACTGTAAGTAGTGTGTTGTGTACAGTAAACTCAGTAAGTGTAATGTTAGTGTACTGTACTGTAAGTGGTGTTTGGTGGTTGTCCAGTGGTCTCCTTTGTGGCTAATGTGAGCATGAAACCAAGTTACAGTGTCACTTTGTTTTGGAGCTTTGTTTGACCTGTTGGGACAGAGCTTGGTTTCTAGCTAATGGAACCTGTTCTCGTTCAGTGATCTGTGCTGATGATGATTTAATAGACGTCAGTGTCAGCTAATGAATGAGACTTCTAGTAAAGGACTGGTGGACTGAGAGTACACTAGAGTCTCTTCACCTACACTGAGCTAGATGAAGAGTTCCTGTTCAAGAAATGGATTAAATAGGACATCTTAGTAGCCGTAATAAATCATGCCTACTCCTGTTCCTCTCCCCATGACTATTAAGACATGCTGAATGGTACATAACAATTTAGGACTGTAACTCCACGTGGAGGTCTAAAGGGAGGAACTCTTTTCACAGGGAAGGAGTATGTAAACTAGTGGGATTTTCTACTTTAAACTCAATAAAAATGGTCTTTTCTCCTCTTCGCCTCTTTTTTTTTCCGTGTCCCCCTTGTACTTCGTAATATAACTGTATATAATTAAGATTATTGAAATTAGACCTGATTATATACCGGAACTGCAGATTAGGGGCAGTTTATTGGCTTGAGGGAAGCAGTTTAATTGGTGTAGAACCTTTAGAACAATTATGGGGAGGTTCTTTGAGCACATCTTTACAAAACTCTATAAATAGTTCAAATCATTCTAATAAAAATAACATTACAGGTTCTTTGGGGTCCTAAAACATGGTTCTTCTGTGACATCACTCCACAGAACCTTTCCTGGCACCTTTAATAAGAGTACACAGGGCACACACCATGCCGTGGACTAGATTGGATGCCGCTGGATGCATTTCTTCCCGCATGCATACTCTTCTCGGGTTCACAGTCCATCCAAATGTTTACGCGGCGCGGCTGAGACGGCAACAAAAAAGCCGGCCAAAGCAAAGGTAGAAGGGTGCCCGTTGTGTCTCTGCTCCTCGGCTTCGATCTCATCACTCGTCCTTTTTATTCCATCAAAAGCTTGAGGATGATTTGGTTGTTTAATGGGGTACATGCGCCCTGCCCACACACGCAATAAAGCCAAGCGCATCTCACAAAGCCCGCTTATTCATTTTTCTCCACCGTGGCCCATGAAAGGCGGGCTGACCCCTGTGCCTGTGCGGCTCAATAGGAAGAAAAGCGCTCTTTGATTCCTGCTGGCCCGGCGCCACTGCCAAGCGAAGGCGGGTTCCTGAGCAGCGCCATGCTCTCTGCCCCGCTCCGAGTGGCTCACTCCAGCTGGAGCTCTCTCGCTCTCTTTCGCTCCTTCTCTGTGGCTTGCCTTCTCTCTCTCTCGCACGCTCTCTCTCTCGCGCTTATGCTCTCTCTCTCATTTGTTTTCTCTTTCTGAATCTCTCTCAGGTGGTCCCTGTGTTTCTCTCTCTCTCTCTCTCTCTCTCTCTCTCTCTCTCTCTCTCTCTCTCTCTCTCAGGCTCCTTTTTTTTTTTCTATTGCTTTCTTATTCTGTCTGTCTTACTTCCATCCTCCTCTCTCTGTCTCCCTTCTCCTTTTCCTTCAGGTAGTCTCTCTTTCTTTCTCTGTTTCTTATGCTGTGTCTTTGTTCTTCCTTCTCTCTAATTCCAACTCTTTTTATCCTTCTCTCCCATCACTCTTTCTTTTCTCGCTCTTTCACTTTTGCCCTTTTTCTCACTTTTTTTGCACTCCCTTTCTCTCTGTCTTGTTTTCTCTTTCTAAATCTCTCACTGGTAGTCAGTCAGTCTCTCTCGCTCTCTCTCTCGCTCTCTCTCTCTCTCTCACCCTCACTCTCTCTCTCACCCTCACTCTCTCTCTCTCACTCTCTCTCTCTCACCCTCACTCTCTCTCTCACCCTCACCCACCCTCCTCTCTCTCTCTCTCTCTCTCTCTCTCTCACCCTCACCCTCTCTCTCTCTCTCTCTCTCTCTCTCTCTCTCTCACTCACACTCTCTCTCTCTCACCCTCACAATCTCTCTCTCTCTCTCTCTCTCACCCTCACCCTCACCCACCCTCCTCTCTCTCTCTCTCTCTCTCTCTCTCTCTCTCTCTCTCTCTCACCCTCTCTCTCTCTCTTTCTAATTTTAGCGCTCTCTCTCCCCACTTCTTTCTCAAGTCCCTCCATCTTTTATCTCTCTGCCTTTCTCTCTCTCTCTCTCTCTCTCTTTCTCTCTTTTGCTCTAACATTTTTGTCTGTCTGTCTCTATCTCTTTACCTCCAGTGTTTCAGTGTCCTCACTCTCAGGGCCACCTCCAGTTCTGCCTCTGTCTTTTCCATCACCATTTGTCCCTCTATTGTGAAAAACAAAAAAAATGCCCCCCTCAGTTCTTCCATCACCTCTATAGTGAACCTGTTGCTTCTGTCTCCTTCCACTCTTCCAGCCATCTCCTCACCCTCTGTGCTGATTTCAGTTAGATCAGGAGGTGCTGTCTGTCATTGTGTCATGATTATTGCTTCCGCTGAGTGTGAAATGTCTCAATACCGCCTGAAGACCAAGAATGCCTGAGCTGCCCCACGGCACAAGTGAGGAGTAAGTGTGTCTGTTTACATGTGAGAGAGAGGGAGGGGGGAAAAGGGGAAGATGTTGTTGGCCCTCCCTGTGTTCTGCTCTGTCCGGGTATACAGGCCCTGCTGCCCATTCACATTCCACGCGTGTTTCCGTGCTTTATCCTCATGCTCTGAGCTCGCCCGAGAGCTTACAGGACGAGAGCTTGTAAGGCTTAGATAAAGAGCATCCGTCTAAGAGAAAGATCACACATGTATTTCATATGCTCATGCAGAAAACCACCTCTCTGAGCCCAGCCTGAGGGAATCATGAAGCTCGGAAGAGCAGTGAACATGACCATGTGTGTTCCGGGATGCAGAGTACGAGTGCTTAGTGAGAATCAGCTCTCTGTGGTTTTCCTGTTCAATACAAGGCTGGAAAACAAGCGGCAGACGTGGCCACGCGTATCTGCAGTTATTAGCCTTATTCAGGCCATCAATTACTGAATGTTATTATTTTTATATATTTTATATGTATTTGAATAAGTTCTTTCATGTCACTGTGTTATTGTCTATATGAATAAAACTCCAGTCTCATGTTTGAGGTAGATGGGCATTTGTTTTCGATGGATCTGCCACCACAAATGGCATCGGTCTGCAGAAGACGTAGTAAGTGGAACGCTCCAGCAAGAGTTCAGTTTTCCATACTGGAGGAATTTGCGTTGATGCAGTTCCAAGTCTGCAGCTGCTATGAAATGATATAATGATGTTTTGCACAATCACGCCGCCACCTTCTACACCATGCTCACTTTTGCTGATGAGCTGACGGGTCTGTGGTATTACCTGAGGATCTTAATTTACACTCCTACTACTTGCAAACAGTAAAGCTCTCGTCTGTCCGTCTGTGAACGGGGGAGTGTAAAACTTCCCTGGAGAGTGCACTGAAGGATTTAATTTAAGGGTGCTCAGTGTGTGTGTGTGTGTGTGTGTGTGTGTGTGTGTGTGTGTGTGTGTGTATATATATATATATATATATATATAATGTGTGTGTGTGTATATATACAGTGGGGGGCGAAAGTTTAGGCAGCCTTGTTAATTTTCCTGATTTACCTTTATAAAGTATTGATTGTTGTGGATTTTCAAAAAGCATCCCTGTTGCTGTGTAATCAAAATATATAGGGCAACAAACACAGTGATATTTTGTAGAACTGAAAATATGTATATATCCATTTACAGAAAGTGGGCACGAGCACATTGTCTAAACCAAAGTAGGCAGGTGCATAAATTTGGGCACCAAAAAAAAAAACCTTTTAGTAGATCCTCCCTTTCCACAGAAATAACATCCTCTAAACGCTTTCCTATAGCTTCTAATGAGAGTCTGATTTGGTGGCTGAAGGTATTTTTAGACCATTCCCTCTTTACAAAACCATCTCTAGTTTCATTCAGGTTTGGATGGTTTTCCGAGCATGGACAGCTCTCTTTATGTGCTACCACAAGGATTTTCAATAACTGATTGTGATCTGGAGTATGGCTGAGTTGTTTTCTGGCCCATACCTTCCAGAACTACGTTGTTCTTGCTTTTGGAGTTGTACGATGAATTGTCATATCAGTAGGGCCCGGACAGTTGTTTTTTAGGGGCGTTCGTCTTCTGTTGGAAGATACCAGCCCGATTCCCTCGTCACACTTGTGTGTAGCTTTGAACACATGAACTTCAGCACTGGAGTAAAATCACACCAGGTACACACACATTATAGGACGAGTCGCTGATATTGAATTTTGAGGTCACCATCACTGCAGGGCCCTCCAACGGTTTTAACCAAGGGGGGGGGCCGCGGGGGGGGGGAATTCCCAGTTACCTGTTAATGTCCACACAGCCCCACACAGCATGATGTAAACCACTATCAAATTTTTTACTGTCGGTAGCTAGGTTGTTCTTATACTTCAGGAAAGGTGGCTGTTGTTCTTTTTCCTGCCATGACATAATCGTGCCCTTGATTCTGTTATGCCCAAGTAACCACAGCACCTTATTTCCTAAAATGAAGCTGGCACTTTTCCAAATGTGCTCAGTAGCATACCTCACAGCGGGCTCTGTTTTGTGATGTGGGTGGAAAGAACGGCTTCCTCTGCACTCACTCTCCCCCATACAGCCATCTCCTTGTGTTGTAAGTGGCGGGGCCGACGATAAGTTGGAAACGATGCACCAGGTGGACGATACCTAATCATGCAGCAAGCATCATGTTGTGTAGGTCTTTGGTGTGCATTAGCGTCGTGTTGGGTTGAAAGCTCCTGATCTTGTCTCTCCAAACATGCCTTCAGCCTATCTGTATTGAGGTATTAACGTGACCGTGTAGAAAGAGACACCGCACCTAGTGCCCTTGCCGTACTAGCCTTGATATGCTCTGTGATTCACGTCAGGGTGGGAAATCATAATTAAAATCCATAAACAATAACCTTATTAACACACAATATGGATGTCTTTAACTCGTCTAATAGGTGTGAAATAGTGTGTTGGGTGTGACCCGTGAAAGTGTATTGGATAGCTACTTCTCCAGAAGAAAGGAGGTGTACCATCCATGGTATATGAGGGACTGGGAGTTAGAAAAACAAACCAGCCCAACTAAAACTGGGTAGATGGACGCCCTAACCAGATCACAGTTACCAGTGAGTCAGGTGTGCAGAAGTGCCAGTCACGTTCTACTGCTAATAACCCAACACGGGGCTTGCTAAACAGAGGTTTCCCCACAGAAGAGCGTTGGGTCAGTAGAAAGGGTCACTTAATTGTTATCTGGATTTGAAGCTGAGCCTGTGTTTGGTCTCTTATCCTGGGACAGTCCACTGTACATATTTAACTACTGTGGGCAAGAAATGCATCGCAGGGGTCACCCACCCGGACAGGAAGCAAACTTCTCCTCGGCGTAAGCCTGTCACCAGTATTTCCGGCGCGCCGGCCGCCCGTGTTTGCTACAGTGCGGTGGAGATAAACAGACATGTTTTGCAATAATGCAGTCCTCACGCTGACTGACAGGGGAAGAGAGAGTGACAGGCGCACGGGCAACAAATGGCTCTCGGTGCCAATCAACGCCGAACACCCGTCAGCTATTGTTTCGGCTCCGGCTAGCGCTCCCACCTTCAGCGGTTGTGGAGGGTGGAGGGAGCTGGGAGTGACGGCGCAGCACGCTGGCCTGTGACTCATCTTGCAAAGTGCTATTCAGACGTACATGAGGCGCTCAGCCGTCCGTAAGTATGATGTCTGAGAGCTGCCTTTGTGCCTCGCTCACGAATTAGAGACAGCCTTTGTCAGGCTACAATTAAAAAAACAGCGCCGGAGCTTTCTCCGAGTGCCATGCTGAGGAAGACCGGGAGAGAGAGAGAGAGACACGGAAACATGTGATTGACAGCGTCACTTGTCTAATACAGAGTTTTATGACTCTTCTGGCTTCTGCCTCCCTCTCTCTCCGTCTGCTACGCTCTTTCATTCCACCACTTTCATCCCTCTCTTTGTGCGCGCCACAATAGAGGGGAATTACTATGACAATGCCCACAGGCCTAATCTTCACTAAGATGCACTCATTACCACAATGTACAGAATTAAAAGTTCGTTAATTGCGTCTCCCTAATTTTCCGCTCCTTCCCCTCGTCGTCTTTTTCTTCTTCTTCTTCTCTCTCTTCTTCTTCTCCTCTCTGAAGTCGCTGACAACCGACTGAGCTGTTTTACTCTTCTTTTTTTGTTCACTCTCTCTCGTCTTTGCTCCTGAATAATAGAGTTAACAAATAAAAGAATAATAACAGCCCTGAAAACTGGGATATAAAAGCGAGGCCCCTCCTACCCCTCCTCCTCTTCAGCGTTTCATGTTGTTTTATTTATTTCTTTTTTCTCTCTCTCTCTCTCTCTCTCTCTCACGGACTCTCTCTGCTGCTCGCTCGCGGCGCCTGAGCTGTGCGCTGTTATGGGTGGAAGGGTGCTGAAGGATTCGTATTCCTCAAGGTTTCCGTGTGCTTTTCTTTCATTCTCTCATCCTTTTTAAAAAATATTCATATATACGCTAAATCTGAATTATGCAGTTTAATTTAAGAGCCAGGGCTTGAGCGAATGACTGTC
>JAMWET010000162.1:0-32306 GCA_024036415.1 Prochilodus magdalenae | reverse complement strand
GAAAAGGACGGGGGGGACAAAATGGTCCAATGACCTCGTCCTTTTAAAACCATTACAGTTTTCGGGGGTGTCCTCACTGTTGCTCCTCTATGCACCTGTTGTTCATTTCATAACACCAAGCAAGCTGAAACTGATTAACGGCCCTCCCTACTATTTAACTTACCAGATCAATACCCTGAATTGAACTGAGTCTGATGCTATACTCTGATTGAACAGTGTTGGGCCTTTATTTTTTTGAGACAGTGTATAATTGACGTATTCATTAACATCTGATATGGAAAATATCATTGTATACATGTTGTTTGGTTCATTTTGGCCCATCCTGCAATCTGAGCTATAATTACTTTGCTATGTAAATGAGTAATTATTGTTTATGGATTTTGAACCCAATATCACAATATAGAGAGACAGTAAACCATTCAATTTTCTTGGGTGACAGACAGAGAAAAGAAGGAGAAAAACGACCAAAGAACAATGAGGGGGGAAAAATCACAGCATTATCTTTTTTTCTTTACAAAATCTCTTAGAGACATAGACATGTACATGATTTCAAAGGAATCACCGTCCACAGAAGCATTGGGGAGAAACTTTACAAATTAATTCACTTGTGAGGCACTTCGTAGAGAAGACAAATTCTATTTTTAGACTAGGTAAACCTAATTCATTTGCTCTTGTATTTAAAGTGCCATATTTTGAGTTTGTGACCACACAACCCGTTCACGGTTGTACCTTTTAGTCCTAATTTAACATCGGACAAGGTCAATTATTCGACAGATTCAATGTTGAACCGAAGCAAATCCTGTCCTCATTTTCCCGTCATTTTAGAAAGTTATTTCCCACCGACATTTTACAGCACCGTATCCATCATCTCGCACGTTAGGGAACACTACACTGCTCATAGAACATTCACAAAACGGTTAATGGTTTAGTTTTGTGATAGTCAGTTTTACCCGAGCAAAGCGCTGAAGACATGCATGATTCGAAACAAGCGTTATTCGAAATAGTGTAGTATCATAGTAACGTTTAGAAATTCGAGACATTTTTACCTGCTTCAAATATCACAATTTTGGAACTTGTTGGCAGTAGGCCCCCTAACTGTTTAACAGGGACACAAGACTGACGCATAGTTCAGCTTTCCTAAGGTGTTTTAGGATCCTTCAGTGTAATAATTACCCAGCGATCATCCTACTAGGTGTGGGGCTGTAGCACGCACCCTCACACCTAATTACCCGCACCACGCCAGTGAGCACACCTAAAAATTACAATAAGATTAGATTCAGCTACACTCAAACCTGACTATGATCCAGTCGGAGGTTGAACCTTCTGATCCTGAGTATCACCTATTACCAAACCTCCCTTTCTCCAGAGGTTCACGATTACTTTTTGGGCCAATAAAGTTTAATGTTGACTTTTCTTGACCTCACATATATTGATTAAAACTATGGCGCTTCTATTTGTGTTGGTTTGAGTTTCTCTTTATCTAGTACTATTGTATTTCTACTGTTATGACTTAAATGAGGGCTCAATCACATTACTCCGGTTACATTTAAAAGTTTTATTGATATTTAATTCCTGTTTAAAATTTGGCCGTTAATTATTAATTCCTAACATTTCAAATAAACAGTAACTCTATAGATATAATCTTCAGTAATGTCCATTTTTTGCCTCAATTGTGACTATATCCTGAAATAATAATGAATAATGGGTAAAAAATAATGTTTTCCTGAACATACTCACACATTTTCTCCAACAAAAAAATTTTGACCCTACTAAAGATTTTTCAAAGAAAATAAGATTATTTTGTAATATTGAATTAATTCATATTAAAATCAATATTTTAAGTAATACGGCTTTTTTTAAATAGTATGGATACAGGTTTTGAGAACAGAAGTAATTATTATTTCAACACCACGTTAAAATTTTCAACGTAGTGTCTTCCATGCTCTGATAGATCGTATATGTGAAGCTGGTGTATTGCACAGAAGATCAGCTTTGAAAGAAAATAACAGGGAGATGAAAGAGGGAGAAAAGATGGAGCAGGGGAGCTCTCGAGAACACTTTGATTCTGAGACTCACACTCACACAATGGCCCTACACCACACACAAAGGTCCTCAAATACAACACACTCACTACACCCAAAGGATGAGAGCGAACACGCAGACACACCACTCAATACACACACACACACGCACACACACAAACACACAACCCCACACCACATACACCACACTCACACTCACACAAACACCACACACACCCACGTCACACACCACACACACACACACACACACACACACACACACTCACACACACACAGCACAGCACACATCTACAAACACCCAATACACACTTACATGCACCACACACACACACACATACATATACACACAGACACACACACCACCCACACATACTCCCAACCACACAACACATACAACACACAACACACACAACACAGCACCCTCAATACCACACACACACACACTCACACACACACATACACACACATACACACTTACATGCACACACACACACACATACATATATACACACACACACACATACACACACACACACACATATACACACACATACAATAATAATAAAAAACAACAATATAATAATAATAATTATTATTATTATTATTATTATTATTATTAATAAAGTGTTTTTTATAAATCCAGGGAAGCTTTACAATAGTAACAGCTAAAGAAAAATAGAAACACACAGTCCAGGACATACAGTCACTTGGCTGGACCATAAAGAGTCCCTGGCCGGGAGCGGTACGTAACCCTCAGGCAGGTGGCCGGGCCAGTAACCCCTGAGGTGGGATTGTAACGTGGCCAATGAGGCCGCCCAGCTGTGACTGAGACTCAAAAATCATTTAAGTTAGACGCCTGCGGTGGTGATTTCCCCATCTCAGTTCACTGAGACAAACGCCAGCAGCAGTGGTGGGTACACCCCAGCAACAACGCCAGTTACAGCTTGGCCCTCGGGTCACTGAGATTCTGGGGTACGGAGTTACAGTCCTATACACGGCGACTCAGCGGATCCTATAGATTGGGATTCATGCAGAGGCACAGTGACCGGAGTAATGATGATGTGGCAGTGGTGTGGGCTTGTCACTGTACCATTCAGTGTGTAGGGCAGTTCTGTACTGACTAGACACACCCACCCACACAATAACACCACCACCACCACCACCACAGCGCTCTCCTTGACGTCTCCCACATCGTCGGTGGCCATCGTATCTGTTCAGCGTGAATGGACTTTCAGCAGTGGGCAGTGAATGCTGAGTGTGGCATTCATCACCCGACTCCACAGGGCCCTGCCCCTCAGTGTGGGATGTGTCCGAAGGACGTCCACCTCTGTGCCTCTCTGTGAGTCTCCCAGTCTCTCCTGTATCTCTGTTGCAACCTGCGATGACACTCTTGGCTCTCTGAGCTCATTGGCCCACTTCCGCCACACTTCCTTTTTGAAGCTTCGGGGCAAGCAGGTCTGTTGATCAGTTGCTAGGTGTCACCTTCGGCCTCAGGACTGTCGAAAACTGGTGACCAGCGTGATGAGGGGACTGGGTAAATACCTGTTCTGATTGTACCAGGATCTTTATCGTTCGATGCTGGATTAACACCCGTTGTGGATTTTGCCGTTACGCTTTAGAGAACAGCAGTCGTGCGAAAGTTTCTGAAGGTTTAAACACTTTGACAAGGTTCCAGAGGTCACATTAAGTTCACCTGGAAAGGTTAGAGTGCATTTTAGGTTCAACCTCTGAAAACCAACCACCCCAGCCTTCTGTGCGCAGTGTATATACAGCTCTGAATAAAATCATAGCCCACTCCAGCCTTCTTCCTAGATCAGCATCTCCACAGGTAACAGCAGGTTCTCATGAGGAACCGAGGGTTGGGTTCTAGCTTTACTGTAGATACAGTGAAGCGTCTGGTTCAATAGAACAGGTCCAGCAGCAAACACACAGGACAACACCGCTACAGACTGGCAGAGGGCCAAACCCACTCTCTACTGACCGTGATGAGCGCCACCTCATTCCAATGTCCCTTACCCACCGTAAGAGATGACCTCAGGTGACCTACAGATAGACTGGCTGAGGCGGGTGGCTTGGGGGAACCGCACAGCGAGCATGGTTCCTAAAACAGGTTCTGGAGGTCATTAGTGTTTTCTAAAATACACAGATCTAATACAAATCTGATCTGGAGGTTTGGGAGCATGCTTCCAGTAGTGTAAGATAAACAGAAAACTGGGGGAGAAGCTGGAATGTGAGTTCCACAGTTTAGAAGGTAATGACTGGACTGTCCCTCTCCATGGAGTCTGTGTTGGAGGAGGTATTAGGTACAAGGTGTACGAGGAGGGTTGTAACCTGTATAACACCAACCTGCCACCGCAGTTCACAAGCTCGCTCATTATAGCCCCCCTGCAGTTCTCGGGAACGCGAGCTTGCTTTGTGACAACGAGGATGTTGAAGAAACTGTCAGACTGTCCCATCCCACGAAACTCTAGATCTCCTGCCACATTAAACCACTAGAGTTTCATCCACGGCAGCATTTTCGTGGTGCCCCATGATTTCCCTCCGGTCAAGTTCTGTCCTCTCGACCTTGCATACCAACATGTTCAACAAAGTGCAGGATCGGACCAGCAGGCATGTACTGTGTGGTGTTTGGTGGGTGGCAGCGGACGCGAACTTTAAACTCAAACCATTCACTTCTATAGGGCTCTGTGAACTGTTGTCGTGTGACACTGCTAGCAGTCGTTAAGAAGTCATCCGTACTAGTAATGCCACACAAAACTTTGTCAAAGGTAACACAGATGGTTGCGTTCAGTGACACAGAACAGGACCAAGCTGCACTGAGCTCGTTTGGGCAAGGTTGTCCAGGGTGCAAACCGAGAACGCATCCTGCTGGATTAATGTGGCTAGCAGACCTTTCCCTGAAACACCCCAGTTCGCGCCGTTTTATGGTCGCTGCTGCATGGACTCAAAATGCAGAACATGATATGTTTCTCCCCATCGTAGCTGCACCCATACGATTTGTGGCGAGGCGGGCCTCACAAAAGTGCAAGGAAACAGACGGGAGTGCAAATCAGCGAGTTGACTAGTCTATGAAGGATTATGCATGTGACCTCCTGGTCGCATTCGGCGGTAACCACCAGGAACACCGGAAACAACGGAAAGTGAAAGAGCTGTGGTGCGACGACATGTGCGGAACCAACACATGTACAGCAGTGAAACTCTGAGCTCTCGTATTTTACCAACAGTATCAAAAGGTCAGCTTACGTCAGTTTACGCAGCCTTCCTGTTTCAGAATCAGACCGCCTCCTAGGGATGGCTCTCTCATATGACAAATACCAATCAGGCTTGAACTGCCGGGGGTACTAGAGAACCAAACTGAGGTTGTTTTCACTGACGATCTAACAAGGGCTAATGACTGTTTGAGAGACGAGCCAAGCACATAGAGACCCGCTTTTCCTACTTATGAATAACACAGCAGCCTAACCTTTTCAGAACGTCAATCTAGCAAACCCTAAGAGCTCTTAGAACCCTCTTAGTCTTTCTAATTAGCTCAGCAGATTGGCCTTCCAACACTTTGTAACTCACTCAAACACACCACAGCATCACTGACGACACCCATCTGCGACACAACCACACAGTGCATAAACTCATACACACACACACAACACACACATACAC
Source organism: Prochilodus magdalenae (assembly GCA_024036415.1). Lineage (NCBI taxonomy): Eukaryota > Metazoa > Chordata > Actinopteri > Characiformes > Prochilodontidae > Prochilodus > Prochilodus magdalenae. Next base: position 26,607 of record JAMWET010000162.1, on the reverse strand, counting down.
AGATCACATACACACACACACATGCACACACATACCACACACACACATGACACATCACACTACACTACCCACACTCACACAAACACCGTTAGGCACACACATTCATATACAACACACATCACCATAATACACCACACACACACACACACAGACTCACCACACAACACATACAACACGTACATCTACAACCCCAAGACACACATACACACACTACACATCACACACACACACACACACACACACACACACACACACACACCCATACACACACACACACACACACATACACACACACACACACACCCATACACACACACACACATACACACACACACACCCATACACACACACACACATATACACACACACACCCATACACACACACACAAGCCCCAAGCAATACCTACCTACACACACACACCACAGGACACCTCACAGACATACATGCCTGTGTACCAGTCACACAACTATACATGCACATCATCTACACACAACACACACCACCACTACACCGACAACACCTACTCTCACACACACACATACACACACCACTCACTCACACACACACACACACACTCTTGAAGGAGTACATGACAGTAACACGAGCGCTCGAACCATGCATGAGTGGCTCTGAATTAGCCACCAGGGCTTTTTTTCACTCCTGTTTCAAGGATATACAGTAGGATGAGATTGTCGGTGCTGTGTGGGTCACACACATCACCAGACCCGCCTCACTGTAGTTGCTTACACAATAGTTGCAGAGTTAACATCCACACTGCTAGCCCATTTACTCACTCACCATCATCTCCGCTCTCGGACAGGGTTGAGCGTTTCCAGGGCACTCCGTTTTCTATTTTGGGCTGGCTGTCCCTAATGTCCCGTCCCCTGTAAACAGATCGCACTCAGCGGTTTGACGGGAGGCTCTCGGAAAATTTGTTGGAAATGTGTCAGATGAACGGCAACTTTTGTAATTTGAGGCCTCTACAGGATCTTTTTCCCGAGTTTTATTGAATTCTGCATTATGAGCATGGTGGAAAGGAGCACTGGAGGCCAGCTCAGTCATCGATGATTCTAATGCTGACATCGGACACTTCTGACGTTTCAGTTTATTACTTCACAGGCTTTTCACAACAGTAGTAACGCATACCACATTTTTAGGCTCCGCCCAGTCGCCCTCATCACAGCTGCACCAGAGAGATCCCTCAGCTGGTCCTGTGACAGTACGATGAAAACGTATTGGGCTAGTATAGTTAGCGGGGTGAGTCGGACCCAGACTTTGCAGTATACAGCTATGACTGTAGCCTGTTCTCTATATGTGGACCCGCTGGCGTGATGCTAGTTAGCTAGTCAGGAGGTGTGGTGCGTGTTTAGGTGTAGACTATTTGAAACTGCGCTACTCCCCTCCTCTGCACCTCACGCCTGCCGTTCCTCACTCCTGGATCCAAACTGATTGTGTTTTCTTTGGGCTCGTGTTTCAGTAGCTTCCTGTTTTTCTGGTTTAGGTACGCTTTCCTCCACCCCCCATTTAGACTTGGTGGAGGTTTTCCTCTCTCTGTAGCTATACTATTTGAACTTTCCCAATCCTTATCAGTAATGCACTTGTTCTGGGATTGGGCAAGATGGCCTAAAGTGTGCTCCAGTGTTTTACCCGTCTTCACCCGAGACGTGCCGTTTTATGTCCCAGTTGGGTTTCCATCCAGTTTCATATAGGAAGCTACTACCAGATGATACCACCACAGCACTTCTCTCTTCCCTCGTGTACTCTTCAGACTCGTCCCACTAATTTAGCGCTGCTCCTCCAGATATATATCCTCCAAATGTAAACAGAACTAAAGAAACTGTTTTGTGTAATAACGTGTCTTTTTTAAGATTATGAAATTTAAACAGAGACTGTTCTTTATTTTATAGCCAATCAAATCCATTATGCTCTTCTACATCATTCACGTCTATGCTAATGCTAGCTAACTTCTGTTTACATCGCTTAATGGCGTGCTGCCTTGTTAGGGCTAAGCTAACATCCAGTGGTCAGTTTAAACAGACATTCTGAGCTTCTAATAAGGATTTTATTGTGGGTTAGTGGAGTTTTGGCAGTGTGGCTATAGAGCTACTGCCTGCTGATTCACTCAGTATAACAAGCGATCCTATCCAATAAGAGATCTCTCCTCACTCCCATTTGTCTTAATTCTACAGAGAAAAGCTATCTCCTGATTGGCCAGCTTTCAGCTAGGCTTTTCCATCCCGAGCTTACCAGTGAAGCAGTAAGGCTATGGACTGAACCAGACCGTGTAATACTGATGAGGATGTATAGTCTGATGGTGATGATGATGATGATGGTGATGATGATGGTGATGATGATGATGGTGATGATGATGGTGATGATGGTGATGATGGTGATGATGATGTTGGTGATGGTGATGATGATGATGATGATGGTGATGATGATGATGGTGATGGTGATGGTGATGGTGATGATGGTGATGATGATGGTGATGATGGTGATGATGGTGATGATGATGATGTGTGATGCTCGATGATTCTGATGGTGATGCTGATGATGGTGCTCGGTGATGGTGATGGTGGATGATGGTGCTGCATGATGGTGATTGATGATAGCTAGCTTAATGGTGCTGCTGCTTGATGCTGCGGCTGGTGAATCTCGGCATGCTTGTTGGTGTGCTGGTGAGTGCTGCTGGTGCCTGGTGATATGTGCTTTGGTGATGCTGATGCTGCTGCTGACAGTGCTGAGTGCTCGTGGATGCTGCTGGTGATGAATGCTGCTGCTGCTGGTGCTGAATGCTGATTCCACGGTGATGCTGCCTGCTGCTGCTGCTGCTGCTGCTGCTGACTGTGTGCTTGATTCATGCTGCTGCTGCTGCTGCTGCTTCTGGTGCTGGTGCTGCTGCTAGCTTACTGGTGCTGCCTGCTCGGTGCTAGTGGTAGTGCTGCTGCTGGGTGGTGGTCGTGGTCGGTGGTCGGAAAAAATTGGTGGCTGGTGAATGGTGCTGGTGCTAGGTGCTGCTGCTGATGCTGATGGTGCTGGTGCTGCTGCTGGTGCTCCTGTGCTGCTGATGGGTGCTGCGGCTGCTGAATTAGCCGCTGCTGGTGAATGCTGCTGATGGTAGCTCCTTCTGCTTGGTGTACGCTGCTAGGTGCTGCTTGCTGCCTGCTGAATGATGGTGCATGCTGCTGCTATGTGCTGCTTCTGGCTGCTGCATGATGACTGATGTGCTGCTGATAGGTGCTAGCATGCCGGTGGCTTGTGCTGGTGGCTGCTAAGCTGCTCTTGATGTCGGACCTCGTCCTGTGATGGGTGTCAAACCACTAGGAACTCTCCTCTTTTCTCTCTTTTCTCTTCCCTCCCGCTGAAGAAGTCCTCCTGCCTTCCCTGAACCGTCGACGCAAGTTAGAGAGAGCGCAGGGTCCGTGATTCTCTGAAGGCACCTCAGCCAGTACCTGCATTCCCTGGAAATCACATCCCGATTTTCAAATTTTTCCTTACCCTCTTCCTGCCGACTGAGTAAGAACTATCTGAGCGGCAAGATCCGCAGTCGCCCCGCCCAGCTCAGAACTGGGGTTCAGGATGCACATTCTGGAAGGGTGAGTCCCTGCGGCGCACCTGCTCTGTAAGAGGCACCTCTGTAAGAGGCACTGCACTAACATTGGCATTAGCATTAAAAGCCCGCCAGCAGCCAACACAAACAGCTTCCTTAGAAGATTTACACATCTATAACACTCAGACAGCTCCAAATAGACGTGTTAAAAAAACACACAATACCCAGAAGCATGGTGCGGCGCTGTTTCTAATGTAGGTTGTCTGAGGTATCTGTAGAACCGCACACAGAGCCTATAACTCACATAACAGGTATCACAGCACACAGACCTTGCTGATGGTATAGTGGAAGTTCATTTCTCCTCTAGAGGAGATTAATAATCCTGACTAATAGCACTTGTCCTACTTGCTCTCTGAGCTATATGACAGGATATCACCTTCAGTAATTGAATACGGTTATATTCCTCATGTGAACGCAGGCTTGACACGGACTGAACACCAGACAGTATTTGCAGTTTCCAGTTTTAACCGCTAATGTCCAGTGAAAGCTCCAGTGCACTCCCTCACGTCTGAACCCCCTCGTTCATACTTAGCTGAGGGATCTGTACAGGTGGAGCACGTTGCTGTTAGCTTGCTGCTCATCTGCTGGAGGTGCTGAAGGCACATTGCTGAAGCTTGATGGTTCCAATCACAGCGTGACCCTGTTACCCATGTACGGGTGGGTTCTGAATGTGGCGGGTTCATTATTGAAGCTGAACGCTGTACAAGCAGCTAATGATAGTTATTAATTGTATTATAGTCGTTACAGTCTCGGAATCAGTACAGGAACATAACAAGGCAGATCATGAACATCCCTAGTAGATCGTCAGAATGCAGCAGGTTAGAAGGTCCTCCTGAAAGCCTTTACCAATCATCAGAATCTGCCACTGTGTACTGAACAGCTGGTGACAGTCATACTCCACAGGCCCATTCACCCACCTGATACCTGGATAAGCGCAGGCGCAGAAAGAGCTGAGGAAGCTGCCACTCAAATGCCACCTGGCCGTTTCATGAAGGACAGAATGATCTCTCTCTCTCTCTCTCTCTCTCTCTCTCTTAATTTCTCCTCTCTCTCTCCTCACCTCCCCTCTCTCTACACATCTCTCGTCTCTCTCGTCTCCTTTCTCTCTCTCTCTCTCTCCCCTTCTCTCTCTCTCCCATCTCTCCTCTCTCGTCTCTCTCTCTCTCTCATCTATCTCTCCCTCTCTCTCTCTCCTCCCTCTCGTCTCTGTCTGCGGGTCTCTCTCATCTCTCTCTCTCTCTCTCTCTCTCTCTCTCTCTCTCTCTCTCTCTCTCTCTCTCTGTCTCTCTCTCTCTCCCTCTCTCTCTCTCTCTCTCTCTGTCTGTCTCTCTCTCTCTCTCTCTCTCGGAGCTGAGGAATTCTTAACAGAGTGTTGAGCTTTGTATTCCGCACCTCAGCACCTTCGGCCTATAGCTGCATCAGAGCACACTCTAAGGCCACACTGCTAAACCCATGATAATGCCCATTAAACCCAGAGCTGCTCACGCTGCTGCGGACTGTGCAGCTGGCGGATCAGACCGAATGTGCTTGGCATGTGAGTTTAAATTTGCTTATGCTGACCAGGACACGGGTCATTTCAGATAGCAGTTAGAATGGCTGTATTAGCGCTGTAGTCAGTGTGAGCCCTGGTTCCCATCACCACCGCTGTAGAGGAATTCCAATGGGTAAACTCCTCACCACTTCTTTAAAAACAAACCGGCAGGTGCTAACAGAATCATTAGCTCCAAAGCATCCGGCTTCACATTCATCAAAGTGTCTTTTCCCTTTATAATGATGATGTAACGAGCGTTGGGAGGACTTACTCAAACTCTGATCACTCTTTACTTCACGGCCACCTGCAGGGACTACATGCCACAGAACAACATTCAGAGAGCAATGCGTGAGTGTGTATGAACAGCGTACGTCGGTATCTGCAAGTTATATTGGGATATGGGCCCTAAAATGACATTTATAACCCTGTTATGACGCCTCATTTCTGAGTAGGAGCAGGCACTGTGGCAAACATAGAAATAGAATATCATAAATCATATCACTGACACTGACGCGATGCAGCAGCAGCACCAAATCTGCTATCAGGGGCTATTACATTTATTCAGTATCTCAGATACTAGACCAAATTAAACAGGCCTAATTATGACCGTCTTTCATTGATAAATTCCAGGATTCCACAAAATCTACAATAAACATATTGTGATTATCTTCATATTGCCCGCTCCTGAGCTGAGAGTGATAACTGGTCATCCACAATCACACAAAGCCTGATCCAAACAATGATCTAGCAGATTCTGAATGAGATAGCAGGCTCAGTGTGAGGACCTGCAGCGCCGGAGGAATGTCTTCTCAGCCTCGCTGTATATTTAGCGTCCACAGGGGTAGAACACATTACATTCAACTCTTCCGAGAGTATAAACAGATGAAGAGACCCCAGATCTATAGCCTTGTGGGACACACCACAGGTTTCTGAGTCTGGATGTAGGGGATGTGGAATCTCGCCATGGTCCCCTGCGCCATCTAGTGAACCACTTCCGTGCCCAACCAGTGATTGTTCCACCAGTGAGGACAGACAGGCGGAGCTTTGTGGTTTAGCTGTATCCTGATTGGGTTCTAGCTCCTTTAACCTGTATCCCCCATTACTTCACGGACCTTTCCAAGGGACTATCCTCAAGTTCCCAAAAAACAGTCATAAATTACCTGAAAGGCATGATGTGCTGACCCCACCACAGTGGGCTGTAAATTGAGTTGGTGTTTTCAACACTTTCAATGAAATATCTGATCTGATCTGACTACTGATCCGATCTGATCCGATCTGATTCACGGTACTGGTGAAAGCTAAATCAAATGATGATATACTCTAATGTAATGGTGCTGTAGTGTGTGTAGTGTTCAGTCTTCTCTATACTATGTGTGTGCTGTATTATACTAAGTCTATGTGTGTGTATGTGTATGTGTGTGTGTGTGTGTGTGTGTGTGTGTATGTATGTATGTGATGTGTGTGTGTGTGTGTATGTGTGTGTGTGTGTATGTATGTGATGTGTGTGTGTGTGTGTGTGTTTGTGTGTCTGTGTGTGTGTGTGTGTGTGTGTCTGTGATGTGTGTGTTAATGTATGGTATGTATCATGTGTGTGTGTGGTGTGTCGTGATGTGTGTCTGTGTGTGTGATGTGTTGTCTGTGTTGTGTGTGTCTGTGTGTGTGATCTGGCGTGTGTGTGTTGCCGTACCATGGTTGTATGTGTGCGTGTTTGTGTTGAGGTGTGTATGGTTGTATGTGTGTGTGTGTGTGTGTCATGTGTGTGTGTTGGTGGTAATGTGTGTCTTTGTGTGTGTGTGTGTGCTGTGGTGCTGTGTTGTGTATGTGTGTTTGTGTGTATGTATGTGTGTGTGTTTGTGTGTGTGTGTGTGTATTTGTAGTGTGTTTATCTTGTGTGTGGTGTGGTGGTGTGTGTGTGCATGTGTGATGTGTGTGTAGTATGGTGTTTGTGTGTGTGGGTGTGGTCTGTATGTGTGGTGTGTCTCTTGTTTGTGTGCATGTGCCCGCGTGTGTAGAGACGTGTGCGTGAGGCTCCCACCTGCAGGCGGCGAAGCTAGATGATGCTGAAGAAGGCGCGTCTGGCTGACGATGCTGAATGACAAACTGTCTCAGAGAACCGCGGGCCATATGGAGCTGATCGAGAAAAACATCATCCCAGTGGACAGCAGCATGACAAACAGGTCCATCATGGTACGGACCCATGTGGTAGTTAATCTGTGCTGCGGCATTAATATTCACTCTGAGACAGATTATATTTCACCAAAATTTCATTATTTTAATGGATTTTCCACACGTCTCTACTGAGGACAGACCCACATGCAGGCTAGTTCAACACTCATGCCCTTCCTCGTGCTATACCCTAATCTCACCCCAATCATACCCTTAACCACTAATCTCACCCCCATTCATACCCAATTACCTAATCTCACCCCCAATCATACACCTTCACCCTAATCTCACCCCTACCATACCCTTACACTAATCTCACCCCTACCATACCCTTACCTAATCTCCACCTACCAGACACCTTGACCCTAATTCTCACCCCAAGCATACCCTTACCCTAATCCCCCCCTCAACTTTACCTTATCCTAATCTCCCTAACTATTTACCTTTATCCAGCACACACTCTCACCCCTACCATACCCTTAACCCTAATCTCACCCCTACCATACCCGTTACCCTAATCTCACCCCTGACCACATACCCTTACCCTAATCTCACCCCTACCAATACCCCTTACCCTAATCTCACCCTACCATACCCTTACCCTACTCTCACCCTACCATACCCTTACCCTAATCTCACCCCAATCATAGCCCTTACCCTAATCCCCCTCGACTTTTACCCTTATCCTAATCTCCCAACTTATTTTACCTTTATCACCTAATCTCACCCTACCATACCCTTACCCCTAATCTCACCCCTACCAGTACCCTTACCACTAAATCTCACCCCTACCATACCCTTTACCCTAATCTCACCCCAATCATAATACCCTTACCCTAATCGCACCCCTACCATACCCTTACCCTAATCTCACCCCTACAATACCCCTTACCCTAATCTCTACCCCTACCTCGCCATACCATAATTCACCCCACGATCTCACCTTCTCAACCTCATCACGTGTCTCTCTCTCTCTCACCTCTCACTCATCCTGTCTCTCTCTCTCTCTGCTCTCTCTCTCTCCCTCTCATCTGTCTCTCTCTCTCTCCCCCTCTCTCTCTCTAATGTCTCTCTCGCTCCTCTCTCTCTCTTTCTCTCTCTCTCTCTCTTCCTCTTCAAAGCCTGTCATAGACACACCCAGTCCCCACAGCATCATTATCACCACACAGATCCTCATTATCATCTCTGTATTTACGTGGTGAGACTCCGGACACCATGTGTGTGTGTGTGTGTGTGTGTGTGTGTGTGTGTGTGTGTGTGTGTGTGTGTGTGTGTGGTAATTAAACGGAGAGATGTTTTAATGTCGGTAATGTGGTGATCCAAACACGCCAGAACAGAACATAAGCGGCACAGCCTCGATCGAGCAGCAGACGCGACCCTGACCTTCCGAACTGACCCAGTCTCTCCCTCTCTTTTCAGAAGCTGGAATCTCATCGTGGGTGAGGAGGACAGCAGTGACGTGCTTTGTCTCCTGATCATCCTCGCCAAGTCAGGACTCCACCCTATCAATGAAACTCTCCCTCCCCCCCCTGGACTCTGCCCCTGCATCCGCCTCACATGTGATGCACCTGCCAGTGACCCCATCAACATGCTCAGGTATGTGCCCACCATGTCGGCACACGGAGGTGATAAACCACTCATAATGTTCAAACTCCTGATCTTTTACCTCCTCCTGCTCTCTGTTTCAGGTCTCCGCCCCTTCCCCCACCCTCCTTCCACTACCAGTGACCACTGCCCCTGCCTCTCAAGCAGAGAGTCTGACCAATGGGACGGCAGCCCCAAAACCGACCGCTGGACAGATAAAGGTGACTGGCCAGTTTCTTATGTATCTGAAATGATTCAAGATTCAAGAGTCATATGCTCAGCTCTGAAGGGCCGCTCTGAAGGACCGCTCTGAAGGGCTGCTCTGAAGGGCCGCTCTGAAGGGCCGCTCTGAAGGGCCGCTCTGAAGGGCCGCTCTGAAGGGCCGCTCTGAAGGGACGCATTGAATGGGTACTCCAGTCCTGAAGGGTACGCTGCTGCATGAATTGACTGTGAAACCAGAGGCCAGGTTCGTGACAGGGTATAGCTCTGAAGGGCCGCTCTGAAGGGACGCCCTCTGAGAGGCTGACTCTGAAGGGACGCTCGTAGAAGGGCATCCACTCTGATAGGGTAGGTGCTCTTAAGGGCGTCCGTCGGAAGTGGACGCTCTGAAGGGCTTGGCTCTGACAGGGTACGCGACTCTAGAAGGGCACACGCTGACTGAAGTGGATGCTACTGAAGGGACACCCGCTCTGAAGGAGAATGCTCTGAAAGGGACCGCTCTGAAGGGTACGCTACTGAAGGGCTGCTGCTGTAAGGGATGCTCTGACTGAAGGGAACGCTTCTTAAGGCCGCTCTGAATCCATACAACTTCGTGAAGGGATCCGCTCTTGAAGGGATCCCCTCGTGAAGGCCGCTCTAAAACAGGCCGCTCTGAAAGACCCTCTGGAATGGGCTGCTCTGGACAGGGCCGCTGTCTGAAGGGCCTGTCTGAAGGGCCGACTCTGACAGGGTTACACGTCCTTCTGAAGGGATCCGCTCTCTGAAGAGGCACGCTCTGGGGGGATGGCTTCTGCATAGAGGCGCGCTCTGAAGGCCAGCTTCTGAAGGGCCACTCTGAAGGGCCTGCTCTGAATAGGGTACGACTCTGAAAGGGGACTCCGCGCTCTGTTAAGGGGACGCACTCTGGAAGGGGACCGCTCTGAAGGGCTCGCATCTGAAGGGGGATGCTCTGAAGGGTATCCGCCTATCTGAAGGGACGCTTCCGTGATAGGGTCTGTCTCGAAGGGAACGTCTCTGAAGGGATGCTTACTGAAGGGCCGTCCGCTCTCGCGAAGGGATCGCTGTCCCCTCTGAATGCGGTCCCTATCTACTCCCGCTGAAGGGCCGCTCTGAAGGTGCTGCTTTCCTGGAAGGGACACGCTCTGGAAGGGGGCGCGTCTGGAAGGGATGTCCTCTGAAGGGGGTCCGCGTCTGAAGGGCTGCGTGCGAAGGGGCTGCTCTTGAAGAGGGTTCCGCTACTTGTGAAGGGGGGCACGCTCTGAAGTGGCCGCTCTTGCTGAAGGGATGCTCTGAAGGGCCCGCTCTCGAATGGGACGACTTGCTGATAGGGCGGCTCTGAAGGGCTAAAACTCTGAAGGGCAATGCCGCGGTCGGTAAGGGTAGCTCTGATAGGGCCACTCTGAATTAGGGCGCCACACTCTTGAAGGGCCGCTCTGAAGGGGTTTTGCTCTGAAGGCCAATGCTCTGATAGGGGCCCAACTCTGAAGGGATCCGCTAGTTCTGAAGGTGCCCCCCCCCACACGAACTAGAATGACAGGGATGCTCCTGAAGGGCTCCGCTCTGAATGGGACCCTTTAACGGGGCCGTTCTGCAATGGTGCACGCTCTGAATGGATTTGCTGTCTGAAGGACCGTCTCTGTAACAGGGTATGCTCTGAAGGGCCATCTCTGAAGGGCGAGTCGTGCGCTGAAATGCTGATTGCTCTGAAGGGGTTTGCCGCTCATGAATGGGTCGCTCTTGAAGGGGCCACTCTGAAGGGTTTCAGCTCTGAAAGCGATCTCTGGAAGGGCCGCTCATGGAAAGGGATGGCTCTGAAGAGAACCGCTCACTGAAGGGCTGCTCTGAAGGGCCGACCTCATGTATAGGGTCGCTCTGCAGCGATTGCTCTGAAGGGGCTCGCTATGGATAGGGCATGCACGCCGCTCTGAAGGGCTGCCTCCTGGAAGGGATGCGTCTGATGGGCACTCATGAAGGGCGCCACTACTGGAATGGGTGCCGCTTCTGAAGTGGCCACTGTTGGATAGAGGCCGCTTCTGAAGGGTCCGCGTCTGAAAGGGCCGCGTCTGACAGGGTCCGCCTCTGAAGGGGGCTGTTCTGATAGCGGCCGCTCTGAAGGGTTCGCTCTGTATAGGGTTCCGGCTTCTGACGGTGACTGCTCTGAAAGGGGGGCCCGCTCTGAAGGGACCGCCGCTGCTCTGCAGGTCAACAGGCATTCCATGGTGGCGGAATGTTCTTGCCCCAAAGAGTAGTTGCAGAGCAATCTCTCAGCATCACAGAAACGATTCACACGGACTAGAGTTGGCAGATACAACGCCACAGCTCTGTGGGAACTGTGATGAAGGCGTGACTTCCTTGCCTTGCCTTCCCCATCTGCTCTGCTTTCTACTCTCGTCTCTGTCTCCCTCTATCTCTCTAGTCTCCCGCGCTCGCATCAGTCTCTAATCTCTCTCAGTGGCTAGTGAAGGCTGTTACGTTTGCTGACCGAGCACTAAGATTAGAACAGCAGGGATACAGCTAAGCCGAAGGTAGAGGCAAGTCTGGAGTATCACATCAGTACATCGCCCTCAGCGTCCTTTATTCAGCAGAAAAACAGAGAGAGAGAGGCTACAGCCTCCCTTAGACTCAGCCTACTCCAGGACTTCTTCCACCAACAGCAGCTTTTTTCATCACAGCTGCATAAATCATTCAGCAAACAGCACAGCACTCCAACTTACGTACAGACCATCCTCACACAGCCCCGCCAGGTAACGCCCACGCCGCGCCGCCGCCTGCCCGGGCTGGGAACCTATAGTGCTGGTGTTCAGACTGCAGGTGCCATGGGTGGTGTGATTATTAAATTTCAGATTTCATGCCAGGCCTCCGGTGGATCAGCAGGGTTCATAAACCAGTGGGCTCATGCAGTCAGCGAGAGACTAAGCCCGCCTCTCTCAGCCCACAATCCACCACTACATAAACACGCAGAATCACCATGTGCTGATCATAATCGATTCATTTGGCCACTTCCTGCCTCCCAACCTGGAGGAGCTGTAAATGGTTTAGCACCACGCCTTCCTTCACCCCAGGGCCACCCAGGCACCTATTACTGGTCCTCCTGTTCTGTCTAATCCCATCTGTCAACTTGTTCGGTTCCATTGTCACCAATAAAGTCCTGTCCAGTTTTCAACTGTATATAACATAATCCCAATTCGTATTTCAAGATTCCTATTATATATAGTGTACATTCTGTCGATTCTATTCTATTTCTATTCTTATTCTATTCTATTCTATTCTATTCTATTAGTTTTCTAATTCGTATTCTAGTTCTATTCTATTCTATTATATTAGTTTCTATTTCTATTCTATTCATTTCTATTCATTTTCTATTCTATTTTTATGTATATTCTTATTCTATTCTATTCGTTTCTGTTCTGTTTCTAATTCTGTTCTTGTTCTGTAGTGTTCGATTATATTCTTATTCTATTCTATTCTGTATGTTCTGTCTTATTCTATTCTATGTCTGTTCTGTTTTCTGTTCTGTTCTGTTTCTGTTCTTTTCTTCTGTTCTAATTCTTAATTCTATTCTTCTATTCAGTATTGCGGTTTTATTCTATTCTATTAGTTTCTATTCTGTTCTGTTCTATTCTATTCTATTCTATTCTATTCTATTCTATTCTATTCTATTCAATTCTATCAGTTTCTATTTGTTTCTATTCTATTCTATTCTATTCTATTCTATTCTATTCTATTAGTTTCTATTCTGTTCTGTTCTATTCCATTCTATTCTATTAGTTTCTATTCTATTCCATTCTATTAGTTTCTATTCTGTTCTGTTAGTTTCTATTCTATTCTATTCTATTCTATTCGTGCCTTATCAGCACGATATTCTGTTTCTGTTAGTTTTCTATTCTAGTTCTATTCTATTAGGTATTCTATTAGTTCTATTCTATTCCTATTCTATTTAGTTTCTATTCTATTGCCAAGGCATCTATTAGTTTCTATTCTGTTCTGTTAGTTTCTATTCTATTCTATTCTGTTCTATTCTATTCTATTCTATTAGTTTCTATTCTATTCCAGTCTATTAGTTTCTATTCTGTTCTGTTCTATTCTATTCTATGCGTTTGTACCCTATTCTATTCTATTCTATTCTATTCTATTCTATTCGTTTTTTATTCTGTTCTGTTTCATTTGAATTTCTCTTTTTGTTGAACTTAAATTCAGCACCTTATTAAGCTAATTTTTTTACTGATCATTTCATTACTGGTCACCTTTAACCTTAGGTTCCCTCTTAAGTCTAGTTCCAATTAACCATTCCTTCTCCAGCTAATCCACCTCTTTCCAAGTTCCTGATTGGCTGGAGCAGTTATGTAAGGGCTGGGGCAGCCTGTTGGATAAGTTAAAACTCCTATAGGAAGGTAGCTCTTTGGGACTTAGGTACTGGAGACCACCATCTAGCGATGGCTCTTTATAATGCATTATTGTTTTTTGTAATATAAAAATGTTAATTTTATAATTAATAATTAATTGTTATAATTAAATCAGATCTGCTCATGGAAGTGCTGTGCCGGTATTTCCCCCTCTGACCTGTAGGTGGCAGAGCTGAAGCAAGAAGAACTCAAAATCCAGGGGGCTCACTGTCTCTGGGGACCAAAAACGACCTTTTATAGAGCCTGCCTAAAGAACTTCCATGAACAAAATGGGGGCAGTGAACCCCCCTGAGGGCACCCCCAGTACGGGGGGCTCCAGCGTGTCTGCGGCCTCTAACAACACCAGCACATCCCAGCCACCACTTGCAGCAAACAGCCGCCTGTCCCAGTCCTAGCAGCTTCCACCACCATCCGCTCCACCCAACCTGGGATGGGTGGTGACCACTCTCCCCCTGGTTGCACAATGTGGGAGGGGTTTAGTTAGAGCTCCATTACTGCATATCCAGCCTCAGATGATGCAGTTTGGGAGTGTCAGCTCCTCCCCCCTCTGTCCCCCACCCACTCTGAGCAGTCATTGGTCTGGAATGAGCCAGACGCTGATGACACATATGTAATGGAGACGCATTTGGAGATGATGGTACGTTCAGTCTTTATTAGAGTTTCAGTCAAAACCTTCAGCTTCCTTATCTTTCACCGTGTCGTACACACAGAGTCCATAAACAGGCTTGTAGTGGTGTGATCAGAAAAAACTCAAGTTCAGGGGGCGAGCGGTTCTGGTTTGTAACATGTTTGGTAGAAATTTTGACTCATTCCTGACGAAATACTACTGATACGAAGAGGCAGGAGGAAACAGGTCTCTGCTGGGGACAGTCCAGGCAAAAAATACAGTTTTCCAGACCAACACAAGAAGCGAGGGGATTCAAAATAACGAGAGAATGTCCGAAGTGTACATCTCTTATGGAATGTTTCAAACTGAAGGGATCAAACAGCGACTTCACTCATCAAAGTCCATCCATATTTTACATCTACAACATTTCCCACTCCACCCCAAACACACGGTGGGTGTCCCAGCTGGAGCTGCTAGGCTAATGTTGGATCTCAGTGGTCACCTAAACATACTTACCTGAAACGTGGGTCACACGGCATGCAGGTCCTGATTTAGGCCAGGCAGACCAGTCACCGGGGTTTAGAACACGGTATCAGGAAATATACAAATAATAAATAATAAAAAAATACAGAACAATATAAATACAATACTAAAAATTTTATTTTTTAGACTGAGGGAACTGTGAATGAATAGTTGAGTGGACTTCAGAGTGCCCAGATATACACATGACGGGACACGTTGGTTAGATCCTGGAGCCCCCAGTTTCAAAGCCGTATCTCTGTTTGATGTATAACTTTTATCTCTCCTACATACCTGGGACCGCTCCTGCGCTACATCCTCCTCCCGGAGCTACAGGCACCAGATATTAACAGTGTACAAGACTGATGATCATAAAAAAAAGAAAAGAAAAGATGATGATCATAAATCTGTAGTTTTAGCTTAAATGCTATTTAAAAAAAAAAAGTGTGGAGGATATATATGTATATTTGCACCTCCCACAACAAAGAGGGATGAGTAGCATGAATAAATTATTAAATAACTTTTTAATTTTTTAAAATGAATTATGTATTGTTTTATTTATTTATTTATAAAATTAATCAAAAATATATAGAATGAATTCATTAATTAATTAATGTTCAGCCAAGACAATAATAGTTCAATAAAACTGTCTTTTTTAATATAATAAAACCCCAATTTTCAAAAAATTGACTGTGCAAGGTACATATCCTAATAATTAGTAAAAGCACTGTAAGTTAATGTACATGATAATAATAATTCACGATAATCAGATCCATGTTAGTTACTGTACCAACCTAAAGAAGCTGGGTCAGTCGTCTGAGCTGAACAGTTTAACCATTAAACGCCCCATTGCAGCTGATGAGCCCCGCCCAGCTCCCGCCTGGGGTTTCTAAAGGGGCGGGGTCTCATTCCCAAACCTGCTTCACATTCTCATTCTCCCTCTGTCTCCCTCTAGGTGACTTCTCCCTTAACCCAGCTCTCCCTTCAGCCCTCACCCCCAACCCCACCCACAGTCCACATAATAGATGAATCACCTCCAGCCACACGCGGTCCCTCCCACCCCTTCCTGGCCGCCGCTCCCTCTGTGGATAAGGACTGGATGCTGCAGGAGAAGGACCGGCGCATCGCAGAACTGACCCGTATGCTGCAGCAGAAGCAGCAGCTGGTGGACAGACTACGCTCACAGCTGCAGGACCAGCAGACAGGAGATGTGACCTTCATGCCCCACCTACCAATCACAGTGAAGGAGGAGCCTCAGGACATCCCCATGGAGGAGGTGGAGGAGATGCAGGCCGAGCAACAGCAGCAGGAACAGCAGCAGGAACAGCAGCAGCGGCAGAAGGAACTAGAGAAACTCATTCTGCAGCAGAACCAGCTCAATCTGCGCAAACAAACTCAACACAGGCGCAAGAAAACGCACAAGCAGCAGGTCGGCAGACGCTCGGCAGACATCCGCAGCTAGCCGCAGCCGCAACCACAACTCTCAGCAGTGTCAGCCCAGTACGCCTCTGCAAACAGCCGCAGCCACAACACAACTCTCAGCAGGTCGGCCAGACGCTCTGCAAACACCTGCAGCAGCTGCAGCCGCAACACAACTCTCAGCAGGTCGGCCAGACGCTCTGCAGACATCCGCAGCAGCCGCAGCCGCAACACAACTCTCAGCAGGTCGGCCAGACGCTCTGCAGACATCCGCAGCTGCCGCAGCCGCAACACAACTCTCAGCAGGTCGGCCAGAAGCTCTGCAAACATCCGCAGCAGCCACAGCCCAACCAGATACTTCACAAACATCCGCAGCAGCCGCAGCCACAGCCGCAACACAACTCTCAGCAGGTCGGCCAGACGGTCTGCAAACATCATCAGCAGCAGGCGAGGCACACCTCTCAGCAGGTCAGCTCACTTGCCCCTGGAGTCAGCTCATCAGCTCTCTCGCTGCTCACTGCAACATTAACAGTGAAAATGCGACACAGGCGACTTTGGGACCTCCTGTTAGTGTACGCCGCCCATCATTGGCCTGCTAGTGTAATCACTGAGCTGCAGGCTGGATGCTGTGTTCCGGGGGCTCATCAGGAGGCCGTGTGTCCCAGATGGTTAGCTAGTGTTTGATGCAGCCATGCTCCCGAGCTGGTTCATACATCCAGATCCAGAGGACACATGTCCTGCTCTTTATGTGATGTGTTCACTTAACAAGGGTTAAAGGTCGTGTGATGTGTCACTTACATTGGAGTTTAACTGACAACTGGGACAGTCTGTATTTCACCGTTTCAGACACCACCCGATTCCACCAAATTCTGTCTTTATCATCATCTTTATTATGTAACGCCTTTAGCCAGAGACAGGAAGTCAGGCCAGGTAGCCAGGTAGCCAGGTAGCTACTGTGCTAACTGTAGGTTTCCTTGTTCCTTGTTGGAAATTTAGACATCCCAGCATTAGCATTAACATTAGCCTTTTGACTTTTTTGGAATATTCAAAGCAGGTCATTATTAATTTTATTTTGATCTGAGTTTTTATCTAAATGCCCCCACACAGGTCTCTCAGGCGTTCACCAGTCACCAACCAGGTGCCCCCTCTTCCCTCCCAGTGAACGGCATTAAGTCAGGTTCTTCCCGAACCCTGCTGACGGACAACAATGGTAACCACTTCCTGCAAAAGCTGGCCAATCACAACACCGATAACAAAGCCAACAACGGCCCCCAGAATAAGTGACGCACCGAGCCACTCCACAGGTACGAGGCAGAGAGCGCACTGTGACCCCCGTTTAATCAAATCCGTTACTCTTTTGAGTTCCGTCCGGTTACTAATGTATGTTCACGTCATTTCAACGAGGACAGACCAAGTCACACGCCCCAGCAAGTTACCCAGCCCAATCAGCACTGCAGATGGTTAACGGGGGGACATCACAGTCCAAAACAGCAGACCATCTGTAAACCAGCCACTTACAAGATAGGTGGAGACCCGCATTAGATGGAGGAGCGAGCAGCAGCGCCTCCTTCCACACACAACACTAACTCCTCCACGTCAAGGGGACTCCCCTAACAACCACACTAGGAGACTCCCTGCTAATATGATTAACCCTGTGAAGTCACAGTTTTGGGAGTAAGTTGCCTCAGCTAAACCGCTAGTGAATGTAAAATCATTTAGTCGGTTTGGGCCCTAGCTAACACCAGCTACAGTGGCCTAGCCTCAGCTAGCCTGTAACACCGCCCCCCCCCCCCCCTATGATCTCCTAAACGACCCTGCCCAGTCTCTAAGTCACTGCTTTCCCTCCTGTGTAATGTCTCCATCTTACAGTGATTGTGATCGCAGTATCTATCTTAAACAAGCACTAGCTTCAACTGACGGTGTTAGCCAGTGTTGTAGCTAAACTGTAGACGGAAGCGAGCCACAAGTTTCAAAATAAATGTCTTAAACCATCCTACCCTCCCCCCAGTGTGGATATGCGGCCGAAGGAGACGATTATTAACACCAGTGAATCTGAATCTGCTGTTATAGAATCAATTAAAATTTCCTTCTCCTTCTCAACACGGAGATCCTTTAGACGGTCACAACCCTTTTTCCAAAAATCCGGTTTGGGAAGAAAGCGGAGAATAATCAGCGTGGCCTGACCATTTAATCACACGCCCAAAAGGTGCCAGCCTTTATCAAGGCTGCGGTATTAGAATCAGCAGAGCAACATCGAGGAGCGAATTGAGTTGTGACTGACTGAAGAAAACAATGATTGTGGGTTTTTGCGGCAAGGGACAACCAAAGCGCTCCTCAGGCTCGCCGACGAACGAGTCTGGGGGAACCGGGTCTCTTCGGGACCCCATTCCCCGCTACTGTTTAGCGGCTACTTCCCCGGCCCTGCCTAAAGTGGTCCTGAGTCAGAAGCTCCCCGTATTAATGTGTCCCACCATTAAACCGTCATTGATGGGCTATTTGATGTGCCCCGTAATGGGGCTGGTGACCCCCTCTGCGCTAATGACATTGGGTACCCATGTGCCTCATCATTGTTGGGCAGTGCCTTTTAAAGCGAGGTGCTGGTCCCAGGCAAATGGGCCCTATTAGCGGTGACAGTAGCTAAAGGGGGCGAGAGCACTGCACTCCGATAACTGCTTGACCTTAGTTAGCAGTAGCGCCCTTATTAGCATTGGCATGCCACTAATTAGGATAAGAGTAATCATGAATGCTGATATGTGATAAAGACCTTCCACATGGCCGCCTGCCCCCCCCCCTTTCTTTGAGAAACACGGGGTCCACTAATCACATGAATGGCACGATCTACATCCTATCTGTCAAATCATCCAAAGTGCAGCCGTTTGTTTGATCAAACCATGCATGGAGGGCCGGGTAGCTCTCCCAGGTCCATACCCCCCTCAGAGTCCCTAGGGTAAGGACTAGGGAATGCCACGTCTGATGTTCCGAACATGTTCGAGTAGTGTCCCCCCCCTTCTGAAGTCGTTAGAATAGTACTCAAGTAAAAACTTATTGTAGTGCTACTTATGATTATATATTATGATGAGTTATATATTTATTATTACTCAGTTATTATATGTTAGTATTATAGTGATCGGTTACTTTTTATTATTATTATTATGATAATATTTATCATTACTTGTTTGTGGGTTCTTTTGGTAGTCGTGTTTTGGTGTGTTTTCATACGTAGTCTCTCTCTTCTCTCCGTCTGTGGTTAACCTCCTCCTATCGAGGACCGGAGATGGTTTAACATCAAGCATGTTTTGTAGTATCCTCCGGTCACCGAACAATAAACGAAAACACAACTTCACGCCGAAACGGGAACAACCCCCTACTCTCTCTCTCTGGGTCTCTCTCTCTCTGTGTCTCTCTCTCTATCTCTCTGTCTCTCTCTTAACACCTTGGTTATGAAGGGCCCCATTCTGTGCACCGTCAGTAGCCTGGCTCTGATCCTTACAGACGTCACGTGATGTGTTCGATGATCGATTCTTTTGATTGAAAACTATTTTTGTACAGGTGGAAAAGTAAATGCAGGTGTAAACCATAACGCCCAAGCATTTATATGGAGGTCATTATTGTCAAATCAAGTATATAAACGTGTAAAAAACAACACTACACTGTAAAATAAACACAAACACAAACTACTGCAAAATTAAACGACCACCGTAAAATAAACACACGGTAAATAAAAAACACACGTGGAAATAAACACACGCAATGTCAGTAAATACACTGCGCAAATAAAGACACACGTTTCGCCCGACTGCTTAATATGATCAACACACTGTACAATAAACACATCACGTAACATTCAAACACACCGTAAATAAACCACACTGGTAAAGGAACCACACACTAGTGCAGGATAAAACCCCCCCCCACTGTCACAATCCCACCCCCCACTGACTGGCAACAATCAAAACCCCACTGCCTAAATAAACAGCATCTTGCTAAAAATAAACACTAGCTGCGAAAATGAAACACATCATGTGTCCAGGCCCCGTTGATAAACACAATCCTGATAAAGAATAAGCCACACTGCGAGAAATTCAAAACACCACTGTTTAATGAAAACACACCGGCAGAACATAACCACACGTGCCTATTCAAACAAAAACCCACACTGCAAAAGATGTAGACACACACTGTAGAATAAACAGCATCCAGCCCAACAGAATTCACTACAGCTTCTTCTGCACAAATTACGAACCCACTTAAAGAAACACAACCAGAAATAGAAACACACTGTAATAAAAAAAACACGGTAAATTAAACCACACATGCCTAGAAACAGACAACACACCGTCTACAAAAACACACTGGAAAATCAAACATCACGCGAAAAGAAAAAGCACAGCTTCGGTAATATAAACACACTGTAAATAAACACACTGTGTCAGGAAATACAACGGTAAATAAAACACACGGTAAATAAACACACCATAAATAAATACACCGGAAATCAACACACTGTTCAGTTAATACACTGAAAAATTAAACACACTTGGAAATCAAACACACTGCTAAATAAAACACACTTGCGGAAAAATAAACACAACTGGTAACCTAAAACCACACTGTACAGAATAAACACACACTGCTAAATAAAAACCACTACTGAAAATAAACACTACTGAAAAATAACACAACTCAGTTGTCAGTAAACACATGTGTAAAATAAACACACTGTTATTAAATATAAACACACTGTCAGTCAAACACACGGTAGCAACAACCACACTTTAAGGTAAATTAAACACATGTAAATCAAGATAAAAATCATAACTGGTCAAATAAACACTCACTGTGTTGTTATTTTTTAATCTTTTATTATTTAGATATGTTTTCCATGACCAAGTCCATAGACGCATCGGAGATGTAGTATGACCTATAATTAACCTTTAATGACGTCTATTTTAACACACACTGTACAGTTGCTGTACTGTCGGCTGTAAGTGGCACCTCCGCATCCGTACGTCTCACACACCCGCGTTACTTCAGCCTAACTTTCTTCCTGTTATCTGTGGCTGGTATATGGTATTTGGGTTGATAGTATGTTTAGTGTGTAATATCTGGGTAGCGGGTATGTCTCTTGGGTGATGCAGAAGAGGTGTGGAAGCAACCGAGAGGGATATGACGACCCCTGTTTACATCCCTGGTCCAGGAGGGGGGGATGGTAAGTTGAGGACCAACTTCTGGGTATTTGTCATGTTCCTTAATTCCAATCTTTATAATCAGTCGCAAACCCTCTCCCCGGTAGGATATCGTCATCCAACTTCAAGCATACTCTCAAGATCCTGCTCTGTCCCCCATATGCGCAAACAGCCCACCTTTTATCCCCAATAGCCCCTCCCCCATTTCACCTCTTCACCAACCACGCATTGCACTCCCGGACACACCCCTCGGAGTGCTCGATTTGGAGGAGCCTCACAGCTCAGGAGCAATTCACAGCGAAACAGCCTGCCAGCACCACAACACCTCTCGTCCTGGAGGAAATTGCCTAGAAAGAACCATGGGAAACCTCTTTTGGGGGTGGAGCCTGGAGGTCACGTGACTTCTTTGATTGGACGAAAACTCCATAGCCAGCTGCTGAGCACACCTCATCATCCTGGACCATCCTTCGTCTACCATGGACACATAGAATTCGGACTCGGCTCCTCGATAGTCGCACTTGGGACCTGGCAGCTGGCGAGACCGCTAGGACAGCATGGGACTGGCTGGACCTGGGCATTGGCGGAGTCGGACGGAGACGGGCCGTGTTACGTGGACCTAATATGGACATCACCCGTCTCTAGTGTCTTCTTCCACGGACTTTCTGGAACCAGCTCAGAATCTTCAGTATGAAGCTCTCCCAATGAGGACCTGTGAAAAGCACAAGTGAAGTCGGACTCAGCACTCAGCCAACAACACACGGGTTTCCTTGTGGCAGCTGATGGAGGTTTACACTCGTATTTATCCACCTGTTTGGAAAACTCAGCCAAGACATTATTGGTATCTTACAGTTGTTATTTAGCTTTGTACCGGAGCAGACGAAAGGCGTTCTGTAGATATTAAAACTCCGCTTAGATATAAGATCCTCCTGGTTTGTGCAGGCGATGGGTGGAACTGGATGTTCCTGGATCTAGGAACTACCCAGTCTGCCATGGGTGAGTGGCTCCACAGCTACGTCCTGATGAATGAATGCCTTTGGGATTGGAAAAAGTATTATGCCCCCATTCAATGATTTCGGTTTGTCGATTCCTATTGCATGTTTGTCCTTGTAAAGTTGTTTCAGACCCTCTAAGCTAACTTTAAATATTAAGTCTACAAGACGGTACACCAAGTGGTTTTTCAGGTAATTGCAGTGTTTTAAATGAAGGTGTTTATTATTAATTGAGAGAAAATAATCCAAAAACGCATACATGGCCCTAGCTACTCTCATAACTAAAACCGGAAAAGCGAAAAGTTGTGTGCAAAGAGTTTTTTGCCACCAAGTTATTAAAATCATAAACTTATGCGTGTATCACACTGAGTCTTAATTGTCTCTCATAGCCATCCACACAGGGCTGATTTACTGCCACACCTGTTTCTTAATCAAGACAGTCACTTAACGTAGGACATCGCCCTGCACAAATCCATAAAGGTCAGACCAAACACGACTGTAACTCAGAAAGCTAGACTCAATCAGGACAATGGTGCATTAAGGTAAAGTCAACGCCGAACCAAGGCACAAAATCGAAAAAATAAAAGTAATTAAGGAGTAACTGAGATCTACCAGGCTGGGGAAGAAGGTGTGAATTATATGAAAGCCTGATTCTATTCTGGGAGTTTTGGGAACTCCAAATTTGCTGGGTAAACCACGTGGGCGACGGGCTGAGAGCCATCAGTCCACAAAATGGCAGAGGTGGAAAAAGTGGATCTTATGGAGAACAGTAGCGGTGAACCTTCCCAGGAACCGCCAAGGGGTTGCCGGTGTCCCAGGCACCAAGGCCATTAACACCAACAGTGCAGCGACGAGGTCATTCCAAAGAGTGGTCACAACAGAACCCTGCCAATGTGCAGCCTCTGAATTACAAAGCAACTGTTACAGAGCAATTGAGCGGGAGTCCGCAACCAGTATGGGGGGGTTTTAGGGAGTTTTTAAGGGGTCGTGGGATTATACAAGAAATGAGTCATATCGTGACTGAAACCCGTTCGAAAAGGACATATTGGGGGTGTACCGGTGCAATAGTACCGTTTGGAGCACTTGTAGAGCCGCCTAGTTGTGGGCTAGGGAGCGGCTTTGAGCATGGTTTTGTAGCGACACACTGAGTATAGAATCTTACACCCTACTAGGATGAAACCTTAATTGCGCCGGTGGATTTCAGAGGGCACGGTGTGTGTTTTAATGTTTGGCTATTAGATGCCTCGCAGGTGCTCTTGACGTCTGACAAATTACAGATCAACATACTCTCTGGCAATTTGTATCCTATCTCCATATGTGCCAAACGTTATTATAGAGGTTTAAACAGGTGATATGACAGTCGCGTATTTGCATTTTTCTGATAAACCCTCTCAAAAACCAAAAAAGAACTGGGAAACTGAATATAAACGACACAGTGTTAGGATACATGGACCCTTAAAGGGAGCTATGACCAAATACAGCTCTGGAAATAAAATAAAGAGAACACACAGTTATTAAATCCAGCATATCCACACCTGTGCAGCAGGTTCAGTGAGGGAAACCAGGAAATGGTTGTGGTTCTAGCTATTTACGGCAGTATACAGTGAGCGTCTGGGTCATAAAGAACAAGGATCCAGCAGCAAACACCAGCAGGACAACACAGCTACAGACGGCAGAGGGGACCACCCAAACCCACTCCATTCAATGACGTGATGAAAAATGGATATGGAGCGACAACCCTGCATATTCCAACATCCACTACCCACCAGTTAAGATGCACTAGGTGAAATACAAGAGAGTAAGAGAATGCGCGAAGAGACGGTGGTCTGGGAGTTGAATAGAACGACCAACAGGAGCATGGTTTCTAAAAAAAACAGGCTTCTGGATGGTCATAGTGATTTTCTAAATACAAAGATATAATACACATATATGTCTGAGAGTTAGGGAGGGACATGGTTCCAAGTAGTTATAGTTGTGGTAGAAGAAAAAACAGAACCAATCAAAACAAGAACAGATACAATCTGGCAGGAGAAATAGAAGATACTGAATCAAGTTAAAGGTGGGGGGAGCTGCTATTACTATTCCTAAAGAGCTGTCTTTAAAAAAATAAAGCCATTGATTAAAGGTTTTTTAAAACACTTAAAGATTGAAACGATGACCAGTCGGATATGTTGAGGACGATGCACGTTTTGACAGAACGTCAAAGGAATCCTATGTATACGTGGGCCAGAGATGTCACAGAAGTCTATTAAGCTCCTTAATGCCACATGTGCCTCTTACAAGAGTCGGACGTACGATATATCTTAACCTCCCAGCTCCCAGGTCCTGCTCCCAGCTCCCAGGTCCTGCTCGTAGGTCCTGCTCCCAGCTTCCAAGTCCTGCTCCCAGCTCCCAGGTCCTGCTCCCAGCTCCCAGGTCCTGCTCCCAGCTCCCAGGTCCTGCTCCCAGCTTCCAGGTCCTGCTCCCAGCTTCCAGGTCCTGCTCCCAGCTTCCAGGTCCTGCTCCCAGCTCCCAGGTCCTGCTCCCTGCTTCCTAAGTCCTACTCCCAGCTACCACGGAAAGTGTCGCAGACGATCACCTCCTCAACCCCCCTCCCCCCTCCCTCTAGCTCCAACACAGACCATCTGTACTGACAGTCGTGAGGATCGTGTATCTATACGAGCGAAGGTTCGAAAACTTGGCGCACACGTGCTCCTCGGCAGGGACGACGTCAAATGCACCAGAGGTTTGAAAACAAGGTCTTTTTTGATTTCTAAAGTGATAATTATATGATTGACATTGGCTAAGGTAGGTCGTCCTCATGACAGCACAGGAGCTTTTGCATTTTCTCAAACGTTTTGTAAAGGCACAAACCAATTTTTCGTTGATCTGCATCTATTGGGAAAATCATTTCTATGCTTAGTCGGCACCCTCGACTCGTAACTCTGATTATCGCTACTAGGGAGTTTCTCACCTAACTGATTCTGACAGCCGATTGCGTGCTAAAAATTTGGAATTGGAACTCAAATACTAGGATTACGTTAAGGCGCAGGCTATAAAATATATAACTACTATCGGGTAGTAATGACCTAAGGTAACTCAGGTAATAAGGAGAGACTGGCACGAGCCCCGAACCAGGGGTGAACCAGTAAAGAGATATTATGAACGATTGTAGTCAGTTGGGATACTGTGGTAACAACGTGACTGAATTCAGATTCTGTTTAAAGGAAACAGGATGACCACTTGGGAGGTATTTGCTAGGTCGGATTGTGCGTATGTTGTGTGTGCTCTGCTCTCTGCCCAGTCCAAAACAAGGGGAGGGTGAAATCATCAGCTATCGCTACTAACTGCCTAGTTACAACGAGTCCTAATAAATAAAATGCCAGTCTTGTAAGTCTCGCACAAGAAGGTTTGCTACATTCACGTGAAACGATACAACCGGTGCACTATCCTGTCTTGAAAGTTTGGCTACAGATTCTGAGCGACCTGTACAAGCCCGAACTAGGTATCGGACAGGTGAGGCAGGAGGTTACCAGGACACCCTCACTGTGCAGATTGCTTTGTTGTGCGGTAGAAGTAAGTGCGAGTATGCAATCGTGCTGTTACGTCTTGCTCTTGAGCCCTATGTAGCTCGACACATGACCTATAGGCCTTAACCGACCCAGCCGAGTGGTTGTGGGAGTCCTAGTCCGTACCTCACCTATTTGACACTTTAATGATTGATTCAATCGACATGCATCGCCCTCTATCAGCACGAGAAAACATACACTATATATCACGCAACAGGTAAATCCAATCATCGCGGGCGGCTGTTTTTATGCACGATCAACCTTTCTACACAAGATGTAGCTGTTGTTTTAATTTACACAGTGTGGAGGAGCGGTAGACTAGTGGGTGACTACCTGTGCCTAGAAAATAGACTCGCTGCACGGAGAAAAAGGAGTGGGAGGAAAGGAGAAGGTGAAGAAGGAATTGTGAGAAGAAGAAGATTGAGATGAAGAGAGGAAAAAAAAAGAGTAAACGAGAAATACAGACAAGAGGTAGAAAACCAACAGCAGGAAGGACGAGGAAAAAGGGGTGGTGCAAGCTGAAAGGAAGAGGAAAGAAACCCGACCCCTCCAACCCCCCGCCCCTTCCCCCACACCAGGCCCTCAGGGATGGTAATAGGAGTCGTTATGCAACTCGGAAAGGTGTACTTGCGTCTCCATGGATTGCTGACAACCACTGAATCCAAGTTAAAACAGTGAGAAAGGGTCGAGAGCTCACCCTATAGTAAATATTAACCCATCTCACAGCCCACCTTTTGAACGCATACAAGTACCCTGCCAGCTTGAAATTAAGATCACGCACACTGACCATAGAAAGCAACAAACATAAAGTATACAATTGTACCA
>JAMWET010000161.1:0-21482 GCA_024036415.1 Prochilodus magdalenae | reverse complement strand
CACTGTTCACAGTGGTGGTGAAGGTAACCAGACGTCCACCTCTAAAGGCTCCCACACAGGAAGTTACTACATGGAATGGTTATCAGTATGATGTTCATGTATCCTTGTCTCTTCCAAATGGGAACTTTACAGGAGAAGCCAAAAGTGTTCCTAGTTTTTAATAATAAGTAAAGACTCTTAGAATGAACTCATCCCGATTGTGGAATTATGGGAACATCTGTGGAATTCCTCTTTAGGAAAACCATGGAAGTTAAAAGCGTGTTGTAAGAATATAGCATACTGTTTTGGGTGTTGTGCGCCCCCTAGAGGGAGCTGCATGTAGAGATGTAGACAGGGTCATTCAGAGTGGATTTGGTGTGAGAACGGTTTACAGTGGTGGTGAATGGAACCAGACGTCCACCAAAAACTCTCACAGAGATATATTAGGTAACGTTAAGTTGAGCTTTAAAGCTTTCAGCCTAAAATTTATATTTTAAAACCTGTTCAGGGTGGAGGGACATATCTGTGTTATAGACATGGTGACCCATGGTTCCCATCATCACCACCACCACTGGAAAGGCTGTTGGTATGAGATGGTCTCTACATTTAACCATCTCACACCAAACCCATTCTTGATGACTCTGTTTACATCACAGCTGGAATTTTTGGAAATTGAACACTTTAGAAATTCAGTGGAATTCCTCTTTAGGAAAATCCTGGAATTCCCCTGTTTGGCATGGCTGTTTTGGGTGTAGGGCGCCCTCTAGAGGCAGCTGCAAAGCTATGATATAACATAATTACATGGTTGAGATGTAAACAGAGTCGTTTAGAAACCTACAGAGCCAGAGCACCACAGTGATGGTGAAGGTAACCAGGTGTCCAACTCTCAAAGCTCCCTCACAGGAAGTTCCTACAAGGAATAACTGTGACAGTGTTCCTTAATGCTTGAGTCACTGCTGTACAGTAGTGGTAGACACGGTGATCCCTGGTTCCCATCACCACAACCACCACTACCATAGAGACCATCAGAGTCTCTACTATCAACCATCTCCCACCAAACCAACTCTGGATGACTCTGTTTACATCTCAACTGGAATTTTTGGAAAACCAGTGGAATTCTTTCATGGGAAATTTTTTGGAAAAAAAAAGTTTGGAAAAATCTGTGGAATTCCTCTTTAGGGAAATCATGAGACAAGGATACATGTGTTGTAGATATGGTGACCCCGGGTTCCCTTCACCACCACCACCACTGTAAAGATCATCAGTAGAGTAGAGTCACCAATCAGCCATCTCCCTCCAAACGCACTCTGGATGACTCTGTTTACATCCCACCTGTAGAAGTTTGGAAAAATCTGTGGAATTACCGTTTAGGGAATCATGAGACAGGGATATATGTGTTGTAGATATGGTGACCCCGGGTTCCCTTCACCACCACCACTGTAAAGATCATCAGTAGAGTAGAGTCACCAATCAGCCATCTCCCTCCAAACCCACTCTGGATGACTCTGTTTACATCCCAGCTGGAATTTTTGGAAAACCAGTGGAATTCCTTCATGGGAAATTCCTGAAAGTTAAAAGTACAGCTGCTCTCTGTACCTGGCATCAGTGCCCAAAGAGGTTCTACCACTAATGTACCACCATACCCATCACAGAGTAAACATGACGGGTGTATGTGTGGTGTAGACACAGAGACCCCTGGTTCCCATCACCACCACAACCACCATAGACCATCACCAACCATCACCCGTAGCCCACTCAGGGTGCCTAATAACATCCCCTGAAGATCCGTAAGAACTGAATAACCCCCCTAATGAAGCGGAGTATCAGCGTGCCGACGTGTTCCGGTCCTGAGTCGAGTGGAAGCAGAGTAGAGCGGTAATAAAGCCCACCCAAACTAACTCGGCGTTCACAGATCCGTCATGAAGGCTAAGCAAAGCGGAGCGCCGAATAATGAGCAATTAAATGTGCAGGAGCGGCGGTAGCAGCAGGATCCCATTAAAACAGAGGGATAAACAGGAACGCTAACAGAAAGCACGAAGCTGTGGGGCCTCGCCGCCGCTTTGTCTCATTACTCCTCCGTCTCGGCAGCGCAGACCGTCGTTCCCTCAGATAATTGGGGTTTTGTTCACATTTCCCAACTAGCGCGCCACTTTCACCGCGGCTGCTATTCATCCACCGCGAGAATAGATATGGATGATGCCTCAGTCGGGGCGGCTGTGCTTGCGTAGGCCCATCACGGCCCTACTTTCAGCACGTGTGGAAAAGTGAAGTGTCGCGGAGTTTATGGAAAACAGTCTCACGGATACCAAAGGAGGCCTGGAACTCATCACACTTCCGCTTTCCCCACACCAAGCTCTACACACTCATCAAAAACTAATTCGGTTCGGGGACAAAAGTATGGGGACACCTTCACAACTGGAGCTTTGATGACATTCGGCCATGACTGTATATGTATAGGCATTGATAAAGAGCTGCACCAAGCATGATCCGCAAAGAGCAACAGACCACGACTGTCCTTAACACCACGTCACCGTCACCAAAGACTGCAGTGGTGTCGTACCAGACTGTCATGGAGTGACTCAGAATGGCAGCGGGTCATCTTCAGTGACGAGTCCCGCTTTAGTCTTGGTGGAGACGCCCAACCAATCCGTGTGTGGAGGCACCGTGGTCAGCACCAAGATGAACGGTCTGTCGTCACACGTCCAGAGGGCCTGGTGTCCCTCCACCTCCACCCCTACCGCACCATCTGCAGGAACTGTGTGAGGATGTTCAAGCTGCATGGGATGGATTATCACAGGACTCCATTAGGAACCTCTACAGCTCCATACCGAGACGTCTGGCGTGTTGGGTTAGCAAACACGGCGGCCCAACTCCACCATACTGAGAGACAGACTTCTGTATGTGTAGCTCAATAAATATTGATCATATCAGTCTAAACTTATCATCAGTTATTGATCCTGGTCTCTTTTATCCTCCTTCCCAACACCACCGCACTCCCACACCTCCTTCTGGGAGCAGCTGTTCTGTTGAGGATAGTCAGTAACCCACCTCAGCAGGTTAGCCAACCTCACATACCTATCAGTGTATCAGTGCCAGGTTTATGAATACCATAATGTCCTTGTGTATGCAACCTCATTCCGCACCATCCGGAATAGCGTGACACACACACACACACACACACACACACACACACACAGCACCGCCAGTCATTTGTCCCACTTACAGTAACCAGGATGCGCAGCAGGAGGGGGTTCCTCTAAGGAGAGGAGAGAAGACAAAGTAGCTCACACATACCCCGCACCAGCCAGCAGAACCTGGAGCCGAGCCCAAAGCCACAGAAGCGGCTGACTCAGATGAACGCGCTCTCCCCGGTAATTACAAAGCGGCTCCTGGCGCGGACCGCCGGCCGCGCTTCTTTTGTCCTGCCCGAGTGAACGGCGGTATCAGCAGCCGTTATTGTCTTAAACGGAGGGGTGATAGCTCCAACTTCCCTCCGAATGAATGGCCAGGCCCGTCGCTGTTTGGACCGGAGCCACACCTACACCCGCTCCAGCTTATAGCTTTTGTTCTGCCACGGATATAATAGGATGTCTCATATACCAAATACAATATAGCACAGAGTAGGGAAGATGAAGTAGCTCCAGAGAGAGCGAGCGGCGCTGTGTACCTCTGGAGGGCGCCGAACAAAAGGCAGGGGAGCACAATGAGCTTCGGCTGGACATGCCTAGCTAAACACTAGCCGGCGGGCGAAGCCTTATCACACCAGATGCCGTATTTTCCCGGCGCAAGACAATGGAGATGGTTACCGATAGCAGTTCCTTTCTAAAGTGGCTGACACTGATGAGAACGGGATACAACGGAATGTCGGAGGGACCGTACCTGGTGTAGTCATTTCTCAAGACCACTGAGGCTTCGCTCCACGTCTGGATCCACATCAGTTGGCGTTCACTCTACACAGCACTGAGCAGGAAACCCAGGGACTGAGTTGTAACAGAAGCCACCGGGCAGTTGAATGTGCCGGTGAGGATTTCCCGGGAAACAGAATTCCAGAAATGTTGGGAAAAACTTCATGTCTGTTTTATTCCGGACCTGGATCTTCACACCGGGACTGGAGGATGCCAATAAGAGCCCACAGGTTGCTGATGCTGATGACCAAGCTTTATGGCTGTGTCGAGGTCACCCTTGACGGTCGCCCATGAGCCCTAACGTTATGACCACTGTAGGGACGACTGTCCTTAACACCACGTCACCGTCACCAAAGACTGCAGTGGTGTCGTACCAGACTGTCATGGAGTGACTCAGAATGGCAGCGGGTCATCTTCAGTGACGAGTCCCGCTTTAGTCTTGGTGGAGACGCCCAACGAATCCGTGTGCGGAGGCACCGTGGTCAGCACCGAGACGAACGGTCTGTCGTCACACGTCCAGAAGGCCTGGTGTCCCTCCACCTCCACCCCTACCGCACCATCTGCAGGAACTGTGTGAGGATGTTCAAGCTGCATGGGATGGATTATCACAGGACTCCATTAGGAACCTCTACAGCTCCATACCGAGACGTCTGGCGTGTTGGGTTAGCAAACACGGCGGACAAACCGACGGCAGAGTGTTGGGCCCCCCAGCCTCTTTCCAGTGTTGGCTTCAGGTGGAACATCTCACTGTCCAACACACTGTGCTGTGTATGGGGCTGCATAGCCACAGGCCGGTCAAAGGGCCTATGCCAACCAGCCAAAGCACCTGCAGATGGCAGGAACTGGATCATGCAATGGAAAAAGGATGCTGTGGACAGTGAGTGGACACTGAGAATGATCCACCACCCACATAGCACCTGCTCTGTGGTGGTCCTGTGGGGGTCCTGACCATTGAAGAACAGGGTAATACAGTATACAGGGAAACAGATGGACTACAGTCTGGACCTGTACACCTACAGAGTGTCCTATACGGTCAGTAGCGGACAGTGGTTGTTGCTGACTGGGTGTTGCTGTTGCAGAGGAGAAGGCGCTTGCCCTCCACCTTCCCTCCCCGGTGTCCTAGAGGCTGATCTATAACAGAAGGACCTTGACCCCATAAAGCAGCCTGTTCTCCTTCCCCTCGCCACACGCCGGCCTGTCACACTTGATCTACCGTTTCAATTCAGTCCTGGAGCATGCAATTTCAGCCCCCCCATCATGGCCAGGGTGTGCGGTGCTCCGGCCGGCGATTGGCCCTGCGCTGGTGGGGATAAATATCGGCCGTGCCCTTGTCCGTCGGAGTTGGGAGGGGTAATAACTGGATAGATCCTGAGTGCCCAGTCATGCCCTGTATCATAAACGGCACATGCACTTTGACTCCAGGTCTGCTAGCGCCGATGAAATACCTACCAGCTGGGAAACGAGGGCTGAGCTGCAGACTCGAGCGGGTGGGGTGCTGCTGGTGCTTGGACAGTGTTGAAGCCCACTTCCATCATAAACGGCTACATCCCAGTCTTAATCCATAGGGGTTAATCTGATGTCGGTCCACCTTTACAGCTATAACAGCTCTTCTGGGAATTCTTTCCACAAGGGTTAGGAATGTGCTTATGGGAATTCCTGACTATTCCTCTAGAAGTGCATTGGTGAGGTCAGACACTGATGTTGGACGAGAAGGCCTGGCTCTCAGTCTCCGCTCTAATCCATCCCAAAGGTGTTCTATCGGGTGGAGGTCAGGACTCTGTGCAGGCCAGTCCAGTTCCTCCACACCAGACTCGCTCCTCCATGTCTTTATGGAGCTTGCTCTGTGCACTGGTGTGCAGTCATGTTGGAACAGGAAGGGGCCGTCCCCAAACTGTCCCACAAAGTTGGGAGCATGAGATGGTCCAGAGTCTCTTGGTCTGCTGAAGCATTAAGAGTTCTCTCACTGGAACTAAGGGGCGGAGCCTAACTCCTGACCAACTACCCCACACCATAATCCCCTCCACCAAACTCTGCACTCGGCACAGTGCAGTCAGACAAACACCGTTCTCCTGATACCACCAAACCCAGACTCGTCCATCGGAATACCAGACGGAGAAGATCTGTCAATCTATCTATCTATCTATCTATCTATCTATCTATCTATCTATCTATCTATCTATCTATCTATCTCTCTATCTGTCTATCTATCTATCTATCTATCTATCTATCTATCTATCTGTCTGTCTGTCTGTCTGTCTGTCTGTCTATCTATCTATCATCTATCCATCTATCTATCTATCTATCTATCTATCTATCTATCTATCTATCTATCTATCTATCTATCTATCTGTCTCTCTATCTGTCTATCTATCTATCTATCTATCTATCTATCTATCTCTCTATCTGTCTATCTATCTATCTATCTATCTGTCTGTCTGTCTGTCTGTCTGTCTATCTATCTATCTATCTATCTATCTATCTCACTGTCTGCCTGCCTGCCTGTCTGTCTATCTCTCTATCTGTCTATCTATCTATCTATCTATCTATCTATCTATCTATCTATCTATCTATCTATATATTCATGATCATACCATCTGCAGGGCCAATCGCTTCCAGTCACCAGACATCCGCGCCCATAGAGGGAACTCACCACTCACCACTAGCCGGTAGCATAACAGCAGTTCACCGAATCAGGGCTGGAATACGAACCTCACACGTTCCTGTTGTGTTACTCTGTTATAAAGCATTTATAAACGGCTGGGAAACAGGCTCAGTGATGGGAATAACTCACGCCACATCATATCAGTCTCCATAAAACATGTTTATTTAACACAGTCCTAGTGTTTATGACCAGCTCGAAGTTTAACAAGCCACATTCTGGGTTATTAAAGCTTATTATCATGATATTAACATGTTATTACATACTTATTACTACTCTGTAGAGTACAGTGCTGCAGAAAAAGGCTGGGAGCCAAGTCCTGCCTGTGAGGCCGAGTCTCTCTTTACATGTTCAGTGAGAGACACTCACGGAAGACGATGACTCCTCCTCCTGACACGATGCTGAGCTGAAGAGAGTTATGTCGGGACCGGACCCTGATTTAATAAAGACAGATTTATAGAGCGTGCTGCAGCTGATGCACTCGGCCACGGGAGGTGTGTCAGGGAAAAACCCATAAAGGAGAAATAATTGAGTCCACTGCCTGACCTCTGACCTTTCGGAAGGTGTATCAGCCCCTTCAGACGTGAAGGCCTGGGTGGCTGGAAATAGAAAGGCCCAATAAAGAAGATCAAAGCACTGGTGATGATGAGATCGTCAGATAAATCAGAAACCAGCAGCTTTTTAAAAATATCCTGGCTGTGCAGAAAACGGTGGGAGCTATCTTTCTCCTCTCTTCCTTATTTTCTTTCGGGTCTCAGATCACAATAAACAGGACTCTTCAATCATTCCTAATGGCCCTCGATCTATGATGTACAGCACGTAGGCTCCTGTTGAAGGTGCGGTGTGTTGCAGTCGATTTCAGGGAAAGATGGGACGTTCTTAGTGAAGTGCTATAAAAACAGGAATCTGCGATTTAGAAATTCTGTTGATTCTTTATTTCACTAAAAGACGATATGCAAATAAACGGCTTTCAGAGTTCTCACTAGCCAAGCTGGCGTAGATTTGGTCTCTGCATGGCTAGGGACACGACAACTCACCCTGTACCCCCCATATACAACATCAACCCACCTGGGGGCTTTAAATACTGAGCAAAAGTCTTTCAGTGACTGATATGGTGAAGTCAGGCGTCTCGGTATGGAGCTGTAGAGGTTCCTGATGGAGTCCTGTGATAATCCATCCCATGCAGCTTGAACATCCTCACACAGTTCCTGCAGATGGTGCGGTAGGGGTGGGGGTGGAGGGACACCAGGCCTTCTGGACGTGTGACGACAAACCGTTCATCTCGGTGCTGACCACGGTGCCTCCACACACGGATTCGTTGGGCGTCTCCACCAAGACTAAAGCGGGACTCGTCACTGAAGATGACCCGCTGCCATTCTGAGTCACTCCATGACAGTCTGGTACGACACCACTGCAGTCTTTGGTGACGGTGACGTGGTGTTAAGGACAGTCGTGGTAACGGTCTGTGTGCATGTAGTCCTGCGTGGTGCAGCCGTCTGCCGATGGTGCTGCACTAACAGGACGACTCCACTGCTCACTGGATGTCCTCAACGGGGGCTGTTGGGTCAGTCAGGTACAGAGATACAGCCAGTCCCTGTTTACACCACATGTGCAGCCGAGTGTGAAACTTGAATCCTGATCATGTTCTTCAGTCTCAGCTCGGCCCTTTTTGCACATTCAGCCACATTATGGTCTTATTATAAATGATTGAGTATTAGTGAGGTCAGGCACTGATGTTGGAACATTGCTGTGAGGATCTGATTGAGTATTAGTGTGGTCAGGTACTGATGTTGGAACATTGCTGTGAGGATCTGATTGAGTATTAGCGAGGTCAGGTAGTGATGTTGGAACATTGCTGTGAGGATTTGATTGAGCATTAGTGAGATCAGGTAGTGATGTTGGAAGATTGCTGTGACGATCTGATTGAGTATTAGCGAGGTCAGGTACTGATGTTGGAACTTTGCTGTGAGGACTTGATTGAGTATTACCGAGGTCAGGTAGTGATGTTGGAACATTGCTGTGAGGACTTGATTGAGTATTACCGAGGTCAGGTAGTGATGTTGGAACATTGCTGTGACT
The DNA here is from genome assembly GCA_024036415.1 of Prochilodus magdalenae. Classification (NCBI taxonomy): domain Eukaryota; kingdom Metazoa; phylum Chordata; class Actinopteri; order Characiformes; family Prochilodontidae; genus Prochilodus; species Prochilodus magdalenae. Next base: position 12,860 of record JAMWET010000161.1, on the reverse strand, counting down.
TACACTCTAGCAGGGCAGAAATGATACATGTATCACGAAATTATATAATAATAATATAATATATATATCATGATATATAATATATATTGGCATATCGCCCACCCCTAGTCCAGACTGCACCTTCATAGTTGCATGGTGTATTTACATGTTGTGATATGTTTGTAATATTACTATTCTATATTATTAATTTTTAATAGGAACATATTAATTCTATTAAAATATGTATTTCAAATTCATAACCAATTTAAAAACACACGTTTTGAAGACGAAACTCCAGTCCATTCCAGTGATCTCCAGATTTAGGCCTGATTTTAACATTACAAACATTTTAGTTGCCATATTTGACTGATTCCGAGCACAGGACACACCCTGGTATCTCTGTATTTATATCTGAAACTACGGTATTTTTTAATTCACCAAAATCAGTGAAAATGCCACTGTCTCTCTTTAAGATGGATAGCTGCCCAGTCATCTGCCATGTTTAAAAGCTGTCCAAGCGTCTTTCTTCTCGATAATTAATCTAAAAAAGCATATTTTATTCATTTCCATTGTATTAAACATCTTTACAGCCATGTGGACGCTTTTTCCATATTAGTAGTCTGACTTTTGGACAGGCGCGGCTTGGACACTCACGCTGAAGGACCCAGTATGGCTCTTCGCGGAATGAGCTCCGAAGCCGGTGGAGGTAGGGTTTATAAAGCTGTTAGCTGTTTGTTGTAAACGTGTGGGGTAATATTTTTTTGCCTGAAACTGGTCGAAGGTTTGTTGTGTCTTGAAACGGTAGCTAATTAGCAGCCAATGTGATTTAGCTGGCGAGAACTTGCAAGTTGGCGTCCTACTGGAATTTCCCCGTTCCACCTTAAGTAGTGTAGCGGTTCCATTCTGGCGCTTCAGTTGCTCAGTTGCACTGCTGCACTATTTAAGGTGGAACTGGGAAATTAAAGAACATTACTTCAGCTTCGTTAACTTACTGCGTGCATCCTCCTTTCGTCGTATTTCTTATGGAGAAAGTGGCGAAATATTTGGAAGAAATTAGTTTAACAATCAAAACGGTGTTTAGAAGTGTGTGTTTACCTACAGGTAAACAAGTAAACAGTGCTTCAGCTAGCTTACGTTAGCTAGCTAGCCAGGCCGTAGCTAACTAGTCGCTGTGTAAACAACGTCTCCACTTCTCACTTGCCTTCATAAATGAAGTAAACATATAACTTATGTGTATTTTTATGTTAGTGTCGGTCCAACATAACGACATTAAAGTCGCCGAATTGTGCGGCTTCTATCAGCCTGCAATTGAATGAACCAAAGCGGCTAGGCTAAGCTAAGTCCGGCACCCAACAGAGCCGGATGCGCCGCTGTAGCTCAGCCCTGATTGGCTGCCGGTTGCGCAAACAGCCACGCTCAGGTTTCTGATTGGCTGGCGCGCACAACCCGGAAGCGGTGCCGGCGAAAGCGAAAGCACTAGCGGTGTTTGACGAGCTGAGCTGTTAACCACTGTATGTTCTATTCAGTATCAGGTGAGAACAGTCATATTGTGTATTAGGAGGGGCTTATATGCAAACAAACAAATTTAACAACAACAGAAACCTGCTGCTCGTATACCGGAACAGTGCATGCTGGTAAACACCAGCACTGTCCAGGAGCTGCTTCCTTGATCCTTCAGTTGGTTCCACGTATGTTGGTGCTGACAGCCTTCTCTCTGCTGCAGGCGTTAAGATGTGGGTGCTGTGCGCATCTCTGGTGGTCCTGCACTTTGTGGCCTCTGCTGACGGGAGCTCAAAAGCTGTGACCACAACGCTGACCACCAAATGGCCCTCCACTCCTCTTTTACTGGAAGCAAGGTAGGCATTGGACATTTATAATTCAGTGTACCGTACACACACACACACACACACACACACACTTATAGAGAGTAACTACAGTATGCAGTAAATATATAGAGACTCAAGCTACCTTACTGTACCTTAACGTATACATGTACAATGTATACAATGTCCTACACATGGAGTACATAATAAAACCGATGCTAGTTTTTTGACTGTTTTGATATGGTTGCACTATTTCTTCTTTGAAAGCTACTAAGCTTTAGAATGAGCCATTTCAAATAGATCCAGTTCGCTTTATGAAAAAGGCATTTACCATCTGGATTAGATCAGGATCATTTTCCCCTTTCAGTATGTGATTCAGCATTTTCATCTTACAGTTGTGGTCCAAAGTTTACTTGCACGCTTCATGGATATGAATGTCATGGTGGTTTTGGGCTTTTAGTGATTTCTTTCATTTTCTTTTTTGTTCTGAGGACGGCCGAGAGTATAACACGCATCCTTAACCAGGAGAAACCAGAATTTTGGTGCACAAGTTTTGTCTTCTTTTGATTGGGGCGGGTTCTGAAATCACCAGGTCATCAAAACTGTACATACAAGGCCAAGAGTGTAGTCAGTAGTAATTTTGGTAGCCCCTTAACAAGCTTTCGGCAGAAGCCTGGCTGGATATTTGAGCCGAATTGGTGGAGTTGACACGGACAGCAGCATTTCAGATATTTCTAACAGGGTCAGGATTTTCGGAAGAAACTGTCTTTGGAATATGTGTGTGGTTGGGGTAATTTTCCTGTGGGAAGTTTCCGCTGTCTAGCTGATGGAAGTGATGCTGAAGAGTTATGAGGTAGTTCTGTTGCGACAGCAAAGCAGCCTCTACCACCACCACCATGCTTCACAGCATATCTCTGGTCCTGGTGGCCAAACAACTTGATCTTCGACTCACCTGACCATATAGACCTTTACACTCCACTGATATACCGATCTACATACAGTGAGTCCAAGAAGTATTTGATCCCTTGCTGATTTTCTTCGTTGGCCCACTAATAAAGACATGATCATTCTATACTTTTAATGGTAGATGTATTCTTACATGGAGAGACAGAATATTAAAAAGAAAATCCAGAAAATAAATCTAAGGAATATATATTAATTGATTTGTATTTCATGGAGTGAAATAAGTATTTGATCCCTCTTGCCAAACACACTCAATACTTAGTGGCAAAGCCTCTGTTTGCAAGCACAGCGGTGAGACGTTTGTTGTAGTTAACCACAAGTTTAGCACACACACCAGGGGGAATTTTGGCCCACTTTTCTTTGCAGATCCTCTCTAAATCATGAAGGTTGGTGGGCTGTCGCTTGGCAACTCTGACCTTCAGCTCCCTCCATAGATTTTCGATCGGATTGAGGTCTGGCGACTGGCTGGGCCACTCCATGACCTTAATGTGATTCTTCTTGAGCCAATCCTTTGTTGCCTTTGCTGTATGTTTAGGGTCGTTATCATGTTGGAAGACCCAACCACGGCCCATTTTCAGATCCCTGGCAGAGGGGAGGAGGTTGTCCCTCAGGATTGTGCGGTACATGGCTCCATCCATCTTCCCAGTGATGCGGTGAAGTAGCCCTGTACCCTTGGCAGAGAAACACCCCCAAAACATTATGCTTCCACCTCCATGCTTGACGGTGGGCACAGTGTTCTTGGGGTCATAGGCAGCATTTTTCTTCCTCCACACATGGCGGGTGGAGTTGAGGCCAAAAAGTTCAATTTTGGTCTCGTCTGACCACAAAACCTTCTCCCAATAACTTGGTTCATCTTTCAAATGATCATTGGCATACTTGAGGCGCGCCTCCACATGTGCTCTCTTCAGCAGGGGTACCTTTCGGGCACTGCAGGATGTGAATCCATTGTTGCGCAAAGTGTTGCCAATTGTTTCCTTGCAAACTGTGGTCCCAGCTGCCTTCAGGTCATTTGCTAACTCCTGCCGAGTGGTTGCAGGACGATTTCTGACCGTTCTCAGCATCATTGCCACCCACCAGAGGCGAAATCTTCTTTGGAGCACCGGGGCCGAGGTCTGTTGATTGTCATGTTATACTCTTTAAACTTTCTGATAATTGCACCAATAGTTGTTACTTTCACATCCAACACCTTACTAATCTTTTTGTAGCCCATTCCAGCTTTGTGAAGGTCAACAATTCTGACTCTGAGGTCCTGTGACAGCTCTTTGGTTTTACCCATGTTGGAGACTTGAAATCTGTGTGATCTGTCTGATTCTGTGGACAGGTGTTTTTCACACAAGTGATTAGTGAGAACAGGTGGCTTCAGGTCAGGTAACAAGGTGATTGGGAGTGTCTAACTGGTCTGTAAAAGCCAGAACTGCTAATGAATACTAAGGGATCAAATACTTATTTCACTCCATGAAATACAAATCAATTAATATATATTCCTTAGATTTATTTTCTGGATTTTCTTTTTAATATTCTGTCTCTCCATGTAAGAATACATCTACCATTAAAAGTATAGAATGATCATGTCTTTATTAGTGGGCCAACGAAGAAAATCAGCAAGGGATCAAATACTTCTTGGACTCACTGTAGGTGTATGTGTATTTCTGAACCCGTGTGTACTCTTTTCGACCAGTGATGATTTCAGAAACCTCCCAAATTAAAACTTGTGCGCTTAATTAGCTTATTTCTTGTTTATGTTTTGATTAAAGATGTATCTTATTCTGACCCAGAATCCGAACTGAAAAGCCCGATACTGCCCCGAAGCTCAGATCCGTGATGCTTGTATGTAAACCTCAGAACACAACTGTGCATTCGCTCAGTGCCGGCCCTTTGACTACGATAAGTCATCTCTAGTCATTAGTGTAATGGTTTCAACATTGCTAATAGTATGAGCTTATAAGGCTACATAACACCGACATAGGCTCTTAATGGCAGCCAACCTTTCTCCGGCATCAGCAGGTGTGAGGTCTGGTTTCTAAGGCAGCTCTCCTAAAGAGTTGCTGTGGTCGTTCTAATGTCAGACAGGTTGAGCTAAGTAGAGCTTGGTCTGCTACGTGGTGTTAAGCTTGCGTAGATGTTATGTAGCCCTATGTAGCCTGTATTTGGCTAAGGTGTAAAACTGTAACGTAGCTCCCAAACTGAATTAATTTGGAATATTTGGCTCATTATTCCGAAGAATTCCGAGGAATTTTCCTCGGTTACAGGCAGTTCTGAGGGTTATTGGAGCAATATGGGTCCTCGTGCATTACTGATAACTAATCATTCCTTTGTCTACCAGTGAATTCCTGGCCGAGGAGAGCCATGACCAGTTCTGGGACTTTGTGCGGGCTAACCAGGACATCGCGAACGAGCACGACGGTAAGGTCCTGCCACCGCAGCTTCGTGTGCCTGCTTTCAGTTTCGCCGTCTCGACCGCAGCCGTCCTATCATCGCTGTAGGTCTGTCTGTGTACGGAGATGGAGTGCAGAGCCAGCAGTAAGAGCGCCTGGCTGATGTTTGTTTCCTTCAGGGACCGACCTGTCCTGCTATGAGCTGATCCTGAAGAGAGCCGGCCAGCTCCTGAGCACGGTGCAGCTGAGGATGCTCAAGTTCGCCCTGTCGCTGCGCTCCTACTCGGCCACCGTCCACTCCTTCCAACAGGTCAGAGCCCAGTACGGTAATGTGTCCTTAATGACATCATGGAAGTCATGAGTCCTAGCATGTGGGTAGTTGTCACCATGTGCCAGAGAAGGCTTGTGGGGGTTTATTAGAGGATGATACACCTCCGTCTGCGTAACTGCATAAACGTTGTGTCTTATGCTGTTAACTAGATCGCATCCAACGAGCCCCCTCCTCCAGGCTGCAAGGCTTTCTTCAGCGTTCATGGGGAAAAGTCATGTGACCCCGAGAGTCTGACGACACTGATCGACACTGCTGCAGAGAGGTAAACGCCAAACACGAGACAGCAACGTCTCTACAGTCCTTTCACACGCGCTGCTTTACATGGGAATGTCACAGTGATTACCCGGGACGGCTTTCCGAGAGAAGTGAAGTAGATTCTCCTTTCCTGCGCTGAAGGGAAAGCCAGGAGACAGGCTGAGGATCGCGATCGCGGTTCAGTTCTGGACTCAGTTTTATAGCCCCCTTATATACGAGATCATGGTACTAGGTATGTTGGTGTTGCCTGATGATTAACTTTCCTAACCAAATAATAGCCTAAAGGAATTTGACCTTTAACCTACAGCTATATACCCCTGATGATAACCCTTTCACTGGACTCTGTGTAAAACATTCTGTTCCAGGAACGGTTTCCCAGAGGATTACAAATAGCGATCCCCTCCACCACTATATATGGCATATGTATACACATGATGTGTGTGTATATAGAATTATCCACAGTGACATTCCTTTGAGTGGAATTTGCTCTGACGACTGTTTTGTGTGACAGACTTCTGAAGGAAATACATTTCACCCAGGAAAAGTTCTGGCTAGGTTAGCTTTAGTAAACTTGGACCCAAAAATCTGCCGTCTGTGCCAATAGGGCTTCTGCTGTGGCTGCGGCTCATTACAGCACCTCTGTAGCACAAACCTTCCACTAGTTTCTCCATTTTGGGTATAAATATAAATATCAGTGAATCCAGGTGCAGGGCACACGGCCAGTCCGGTACCAGTATTATTATGTATATTATAAAATAATAATTATTAATATAATTAGTATTCTTCATTTTTACTATCGACAATCTTGGCTTATTATTTCTCTCTCTCTCTCTGTCTCTCTCTCTCTCTCTGCCTCTCTCTCTGTCTCTCTCTCTCTCTCTCGCCTTTGGAGGAGTCTCTCACTGTTGTTCTATCGAGAGGAGATCCTGCATGAGAGTGGGCCAACATACTCTCTCTCTCACCCGTTATGCAGAAAGTCTCTCTGTGTCTCTCTCCATCTCTTATTGAGATGAACTCTGTGTCTCTCTCTGTGTCTCATCTGTCTCTTGGTGGGGTGTCTCTCTCTCTGCCTCTCTGATGTTGGTCCTCTCCTGTCTCTCTGTGTCTCTCTCATCTCTCTCTCTCTGCCTCATTCTCTAAGTGGTCCATTTTGCTCTCGACCTGGGTTTTGTGGTGTCTCTCCGTTCACCCAGTAAAAGTTTCTGGCCTAAGGGTTATGCTTTATAAAGCTTGGTACCCAAACATCTGCCGTCCTGTGCCATCGCCTCTCTGATCTGTGGCTGCGCTCATTACAGCGCTCTCTGTGTCAGTCTCTCGCCTCTATCTGTCTGCTGCTCTCTCTGCCTCTCTTATGTATATCGTAAAATTATAATTATGTAATCTAGATAGTATTCTTTCCTCTCTCTAATGTCTCTCGCCTCTCTGTTTCTTTGTGCTCTCTTCTGTGTCTCTCTCTCTGCATCTCTGACGGTCTCTCTCCCTCTCTCTGTCTATCTCTTCGTGTCTCCCTCGTCTGTCTCTCTCGTGTGTCTCTCCATCTCTCTCTGTCTCTCTCTCTCTCTCTCTGCCTCTCTTTCACTCTCTGTCTCTCTGTCTCTCTCTCTCACTGTCTGCCTCTCTTTCTCTCTGTCTCTCTCTCTCTGTCTCTCTCTCTCTCTCTCTCTCTCTGTCTCTCTCTCTCACTGTCTGCCTCTTTCTTTCTCTCTCTGTCTCTCTCTCTCTCTCTCTCTCTCTCTCTCTCTCTCTCTCTCTCTCTCTCTCTGTGTGTCTCTCTCTCTCTCTCTCTCTCTCTCTCTCTCTCTCTCTCTCTCTCTCTCTCTCTCTCTCTCTCTCTCACAGGCCCAAACCGTTCCTGTTTAAAGGCGATCACAGGTTTCCTTCAGCTGACGCAGGGGCCCCTGTTGTTATCCTGTATGCTGAGATGGGCACCAAAGAGTTTGCGCACTTCGATATAGCTCCATGGTCTCCATATCAACCAAATCAGCTCACTGCTCCAACAAAGGGGGCCAACAAGTTGTACTGATAAAAAACGTAATGAGACATTACACTACAGTAACGGCTACCTCCCATGAAATCCGGTATACCAGGTTGGGCAATGAAAGCAACTGATTGCCAGCATGTGTCTGCTAAAGTTTATAATATATATAACTATATATATATATATACCATATATATATATATATAATAGATCCCATACCAGTTTGATAAATATATAGCATATGTATGTATATATATATGTGTATATGTATATGTAATTGACTCTACGCAGCCTGTGTTATCAACCATTACCCCAGCCCTGCTCTCAGAACAGCATAAAGACACCCCTAACTGTTCTCCCTGATTGTAGTTTAGCTGATATAGCTGTGAGTGTGTTCAGGGATGGCTGAGCGATGCTGATATGTCCTGTTCTGTTTCCACCAGAATCCAAGCCACAGTAAAGTGTTCCTCTCCGGCTACGGGGTTGAACTGGCTATCAAAAACCAGGAGTACAAGGCCAAAGATGACACGCAAGTTCAAGGTAACACGAGCTCCCTGTGATTTTTGGTGGTAGGCTCTCAAAACCGTGTCAGTTCAGAGTCTCCCTGTTCCCCGTAGGTGCTGACGTCAACGCTACCGTGATTGGTGAGAACGACCCGGTGGATGAAGTCCAGGGTTTCCTCTTTGGGAAGCTGAAGTGAGTGACGTCTCCGTGCAGTTCAGAAGTGACGTGGTATGCTAGCGAATCAGCTAATCTGTCTGCTTGCTTTCATATACAGGACTACCTACCCTGAGCTGAAGGAACAGCTGAAGGAGCTGCGCAAGCACCTGGTCGAGAGCACCAATGAGATGGCCCCGCTCAAAGTCTGGCAGATGCAAGGTAAGGATGCACCCCCATCGAACTGACATGAAAAGGCTGTAGCCACCTGTGACTGGCATGTGATGCTCTGGGTGGCATGGCCATGCAGTGCGACCGTACGAGGAGGCTTCTGACATCACCCCCAGCAGCCTGGAGAGGAACAAAGCTCCTCTTGAGCAGCATTGGATGGGCGAGCTGACTGCGGACCCATGTGGGGGTTGTTTCAGCAGGCCTAGCCAGCGTTTGAGCTTGTGGCACATAAGGTTGTACCCGTGGACGCACACCAGCATTGTGCTGCTGCCAGAGGATCCCAGGCAGCACATGCGCCTCACTACAGTGGCCAGCCTTTAATCTGCAGCAAGCGAGGCAGAGAGTCGGGGCTCCAGTGCCTTTCTCATTAGAGTGTTCGTCTGATTTATGGAGCAGCCGTTGCTAACACCAGCCAGTTAGCTGCACATACACAGTGAGCCGGATGAGAGCCTGAGAACATCATTCATGCATTCGTTCATCTTCTAAACCGCTTATCCTTCTGGGTCAGAGGGGGCCGTGCTGGAGCCTGGCCCGTTGCTTAGTGGGCAGAAGAGCGGGCATCATTCTCAGTTCTAAACATAGAACAGAGGGTTATAATGGCCCGTCCACACTGGGCTGTGGAGCAGTGGAACTGGAGCTCCATCCAGCACCACTTGGATGCCCATAACCTAGTGTACTTCAGACAAAACCGGAGTTAGAGTAAAGACGTGTGTATGTTAACCCAGTGGTTCGTTTGTACGGACTGGTTGGCACTGCTTATGGTTCAGAACTCCTCATCATCGTGTCATTTGTTCCCAGTTTGCCCAGTAAGATTCATGCTCTCCAGTGTTTTTTTTTTTTTCCTTGCTGCTGTTCATTAAAAAAAGCATTTGACCATGTTTCCCGCATCCTCTGTGCTAATGTAACACTGGTGTCAGAAGTGGGATGGTGCCCTCCAGCAGCCTGGAGAGGAGTGAAGCTCTGATGGGTGGTAAAAGAAGCGGCAGCAAGGATGCCTGGACGTTTGCAGGGAGTGAGGACCAGTGGTGGACGAAGCACGCAAACCATGTAGTAGAGTTAGAGTCGAAATCCCCAAGCTAAATTCCTCCTCCAGTGTCAGCTCCTCCCTTTAGACCTCCACTGGAGTACCAGTACTAAAGTATGTACCTTCGGATGTACTTAAGTATGGAGAGTAACAGTACTAAAGTATGTACCTTCGGATGTACTTAAGTATGGAGAGTAACAGTACTAAAGTATGTACCTTCGGATGTACTTAAGTATGGAGAGTACCAGTACTAAAGTATGTACCTTCAGATGTACTTAAGTATGGAGAGTAAACAGTACTAAAAGTATGTACCATCAGAATGTACTTAAGGATGGAGAGTAACAGTACTAACGTATGTACCTTCAGATGTACTGAACCGCCGCATGGCCCCCACGAGTCCCAGTACATAAAGTATGCCATAAACACATTCAGATGTAACTTAAGTATGGAGAGTAAACAGTACTAAAAGTATAGTACCTTCAGATGTACTTAAGTATGGAAGAGTAACAGTACTCAAGTATGTAACCTTCACCACTGATGTACTTAAGTATGGAGAGTAACAGGTACTAAAGTATGTACCTTAGATGTAACTTAAGTATGGAGAGTAACAGTTACTAGAGTATGTACCTTCAGATGTACTTAAGTAAGGTAGAGTAACAGTACTAGAGTATGTACTTCAGATCGTACTTAATTATGGAGAGTAACAGTACTAAAGTATGCTACATTCAGATGTTACTTAAGTATGGAGGCATTCCCAGTACGAAAGTATGTACCTCAGATGTACTGAAGTATGGAGAGTAACAGTACTCAAGTATGTACCTTAAGATTGTACTTGAAGTATGGAGAGTAACGTACTAAAGTATGTAACCTTCAGATGTAAACTTATTATGGAGAGTAACCAGTACTAAAGTATCGTACCTCAGATGTACTTAAAGTATGGAGAGTACCGGTACTAAAGTATGTACCTTCAGAGATGTACTTAAGTATGGAGGAGTACCGGTGACTAATAGTATGTTACCTTCAGATGTACTTGAGTTACGGAGAGTACCGGTACTAAAGTATGCACCTTCATGATTGTACTTAAGTATGCGAGAGTAAACAGTACTAAAGTATGCCCCTTCAGATGTACCTTAAAGTATGGAGAGAGTACCAGTACTAAAAGTATGTACTTCAGATGTACTTAAGTTATGGAGAGTAACAGTACTCAAGTATGTACCTTCAGATGACTTAAGGATGGAGAGTCACAGTACTAAAATATGTACCTTCAGATGTACTTAATTATGGAGGCGTAAACAAACAAATTACTAAAATATGTAAACCTTCAGATGTACTTAATTATGGAGAGGGTAACCGTTACTAAAAGTATATGACATTCAGATGTACTTAAAGTATGGAGGCGTTCCCAGTACTAAAGTATGTACCTTACAGATGTACTGAAGTATTTGAGAGTAAAACAGTAATCAAGTATGTACCTTCAGATGTACTGAGGTATGGAGTGTAACAGTACTAAAGTATGTCCCTTCAGATGTACTTAATTATGGAGAGTAACAGTACTAAAGTATGTACCTTCAGATGTACTTAAGTATGGAGAGTAACAGTACTAAAGTATGGATCTTCAGATGTACTTAAGTATGGAGAGTAACAGTACTAAAGTATGGACCTTCAGATGTACTTAAGTATGGAGAGTAACAGTACTAAAGTATGGACCTTCAGATGTACTTAAGTATGGACCTACAGATTTCCCATAATGCCGTGGAGTGAACAGTCAGATATTAGACTCTGAAATGTGGTGGACTTAAAGAACCAAGGCGTCCAAAATAGAAATCCCTCAGTACAGAAATGCGGAAAACCTACGTACATGTCCACCATTGGTGAGGACCAGCCCATGGTGCAGCACAGGGGACAGCTAGATTCATGCTGTTTGCTGATTGGTCGGAATGAAAAGGCTTTGAAGTGTATGTATGTGTTTAGACTGAAGCCTTGCGCACTGCCGAGCTATCTTTAGGATATTCAGACCCCGCTCTGACACCGGTGACACCTGAGCCGCTCCTCTCCTTCTACACCTCTCCACTATTCCCTTGCCTTTTATTAGCGACGGCCTTGTTGGCCTACTGTGTACCGATCACACGTCCCCTAAAGCTCATTAGAGCTCTCTTCGGAGGAATTCGCCCGAGGCTTCAGCCACACCTTCTGACTGCTGGAAATATGCAGCTCTTTGATGCAGCTAAGCCAGTGTTAAATGCCACCGAGTTCGCCCCGTCCCACCCTTTTCTACTTCCCGGATGTAAACGGGACCCGGAGTGGAACTGGTACTTCTCAGCATTCTAGCCAAACGGAGCTCCAGCCGGAGTAAAGCACCGAACAGAGCCGCTACAGCGAGGCAGACAGACCGCAGCTTCTCTGCCGAGAGAAAGTCAGCGTGGAGCGAGGCACTCGCAGCATGTCTGCTGGGGTGATATGTGGATGGTACATCCCAGACAGCAAAGCCCGTCCGGCCCAAATCTGGCCCACGTTCCACGTTTTCATCTTGCACACTTACCAGAGGGACTGGTGGCACTCGGGTGGGCCGCTCCCAGTAGCAAGATGTGGGTCATATAGGCACCACACGAGGCCCGCGCCTCAGCAAAAAGTAAGCAGCTCTGCTGTTTCAGAAGTGGACCAAAACTGGTTTTGGGACTGGTGGGCCAAATGCCTGTGCCCACAGGACGCTGCCTCACAGGACGCTGCCCCACAGGACGCTGCCCCACAGGACGCTGCCCCACAGGACGCTGCCCCACAGGACACTGTTGGCTGGACAGTTGTGGTTGGTGGACGATTCTCAGTCCATCAGTGACACTGAGGTGTCCAGCAGCACTGCTGTGTCTGATCCACTCACACCAGCACCACCCACACACCACCACCACGTCAGTGTCACTGCAGTACTAAGAATGATCCACCACCCCCATCATACCTGCTCTGTGGTGGTCCTGTGGGGGTCCTGACCGTTGAAGAACATTGAAGAACAGGGTAATACAGTCACCAACAGCAGAAACAAGCTACTGGACCTACTTAGTCATGACACTTGTACCCACCTACAGAGTGTCCTGTTACACGTCGCTCCAGGGCGATGCTGATAAATGGAGACTAAAGGTTTTGGGGGGATGATACCGGGAGGTGGTTTTAATGTTATGGCTGTTTTGATGTTTCTGGAACTGGGGCTGGCACAGTGGGTGGTGCTGTCACCACACAGCAGACCTGGGTTCTT
>JAMWET010000160.1:537500-541424 GCA_024036415.1 Prochilodus magdalenae | reverse complement strand
CTAGTCTGAAAATTCCATAGTGCCTTGCAGAGCAAGGCTGGTGTTGCGTCAGTAAGCTGATTGACAGTACACAACATGTCTGGCTTGGACCTTTATCACAGAAACGGAGAGCTAGCAGTAGACATTAGAAATGTCAGCCTTCTTAAGGAGACATCCTCCGGGGAGAAATGACTTTCGGTTAAATACTTGTAGTGAGAGCATTCTGTAATTATGGATCTGCAGAAATCAGCCTCTATTATAGATCAGACCCTGCCTTGTAACGAGCTGTAAGAGCTGTAGTTAATTGGGAGACGGCATGGGTGCTGTGGGCCAATGACTCCGTCATTTTCCCAGGTTCTTACTAAATCTGAATATTTCATTTACCAGGTTCCTCAGGACACTATGAAATTTGCTGCACCTCTGAGCTTTCAGCAATTTCCTTGAAAGAACTTTCTTCCCATTAAACTGAGAAGATTGAATTTTGTATTGTGTTCTATTATATTGGCTTTAATCTGCTGAAAATCTCATTTTCACTTTCAATAAAACCATATACAGAGTGCCGTGGCCTAGAGACCCAGAACGGACAGTACGGAAATCCCCCTTCTTAGCGGCAGTGAAAAATATGTTGAGTAATCAGCCCTTTGGACAGAGTCTCCAGAGGGTGTTGAAACATTAACACTAACCTCAGTACAGAAACATCAACCCTGAACCCATCCGCCATCTACAGGGTGTCCTAGCGTTCGCCCTCCTTTGTAGATCGTTAAGTGCTGCAAGTCATCTGATAAGTGCTCCTGCGTAACCTAGCCTCCATTCCACCGCTATCGCATCTGCCATCTACTAAATGATATTTAAAAGCCGTTTGATTTTTTTTTTTTTTCTTCCTCCCGGCTTGTCCCGCTTTGCGACTCTGGCAGCCGTACAGAGGCTGTTCTTGCTCTTGGCGTGTAGCCCTGAGTGCCATATTCTTCACTGGGTTGATGGTGCCAAGTGAGGGCTGGGGTCAAGTTCGCTTCCCCGCGAGAGGTGTGATGGGTGCTGAGATGCAGCAGGGAACGAGCATGACCTTGGAAAATGCAGATCTATCACCGGATGTTCTACATTTCCTTGCAGCCAGCGATGTAAAGTACAGCACCATTTTAGAAAACAAAAATGAATGGTTCTTTTGGTAGTTTATTTGGGAAAATGACGTGGAAAGGGCGGGAGGAACCTCAGCATGTTGCGCTGATTCTAAGAAAAAGCTTAAAATCAGCTTGAACATTAAATATTACCTGAGGGTTCTTTAGAAATCTTCAATAATGGATTCACACCCACAGATCTCTTTTGTAGTCATGGTTCTTTAAGGAAGCAAAATTGGTTACTCTGTGCCATTGCACAAAGCACCATATGTGGGAGCCCCCTTTTTTTTTAAAGGTATGCCAAAAAATTTGTTCTCAGCAGTAATGCCATGGTGAAACCACTTTTAGTTTCCGGACAGATGTTCTAGGTTTGTTCTTTGTGGTAAGGTTTAGGTGTGTGTCTGTGTGTGTCTTTGTGTGTGTGTGTGTGTGTGTGTGTGTGTGTCTGTGTGTCTGTGTCTGTGTCTGTGTCTGTGTGTCTGTGTCTGTGTCTGTGTGTCTGTGTCTGTGTGTGTGTGTGTGTGTGTGTGTGTGTGTGTGTGTGTCTGTGTGTCTGTGTGTCTGTGTGTGTGTGTCTGTGTGTCTGTGTGTGTGTGTGTCAAGTTTTAAGGAAGAATGTTAAAATTGCTCTAGTACCTTTATGCAGGTTCTTCAGAAATCATGAGTTTCACGCTCAAAAGGCTTTTCATTATTTTATTTTGGGCACAACTGCCAAATGATCCTGAAAGTAAATGGAAGAGGCATTATGTGTCGAGATCTTTGAGAGTGAAGGTCTTTATAATGTGGTGTAAAGGTTCTATATCAGTTAAAGAGTTTCCTAGCCCTCAGGGAAACTTTATTTTAGGTTTGTAAGGGAGACGTGAAGGAAAGTTTGGGCCGTTGAGTAGTGATTTCTCATAGGGTGATGATACATGGCTATAAAGATTTGTGTCTTAACTGTGTTCCATTGTTAAGCAGTAAGTGTTCCGCAGCCCTGATTTAGCATCATGCTGTGGTTCTCTGGTAACTGATATATGACGGAGAATGTGGTCAAAACCGCTTCAAATTAAACTTGACAAGGAAACAAAAACAAGATGTAATTGGTGGTGCACATCATTCACACATTTCCCCATGTGCCTGTAAATCTCTCTAATAAACATACACATAGGCTCACTGCACACATTCAGACGTACGCAGTCAGCTTGACGGGTTTGGCCCGTGTCCTGTCTCTGATTTAATTGTGTACATCATCTTCATGTTTTTGTCCCGTGAGAATCGAGATGTTTTCACACAGATAGACAAGAACTATAGCACAAATATACGTGACGGCTGTTGTAATTGCTGTTGACGGTGCGGACGAATGACAGGCCATCTTTCTGATGCAGACAGTCTGGAATGGTCCATCTGCCGCTGTTCCTGAACAGACATGGCAGCTCTCTTCCTAATGAGCAGCACAGCCTTACTGCAGGAACTATCCTCAGGCTGGGATACGGTAGTGAAAGGTAAATTATTTATGTGAAGGGAATGAGAGGCACCCTCTTTTTTTAAGGGCTGGATGATATAATATGAGCATACCATTAATACAATTTAGCATCCAATGGTATAAACACTAGCTGCATGTGTTTCGCGTAAAGTGCCGCGAGGCTGCAGACTACATTTTTACCATATCTTACATACTTTGGTTGGACTTTGGTAAAGTCTACTTTAACTTATTAACATTTGCCTCCAAAGTACAACATGTCCAGGTTTGGGACAGTAGCATGCAAATCTGTGTTTACATCACTACTCAGAACAAGAGTTCCTGAGTGAGTGAATGCAGTTTACAGCACTAATGACAGATGTTACACAACTGCTGCATAATTGGATCATTAAAGTCATTCAGGGTGGTTTAATAGGACTTGGATTATTTCACAGTTGTGGTAATAAGAGTTGTGATGTCTACAACACAAATATAGCCATTTATTTAGTATCCAAAACTAGTAGGGGTGGGAAATCGAAGAGGCCATACAACATTATCACAATACATAATATGATACTACTGTGATTTTAAAATAGGGAGTACTGTGATATATATATTCACACATATTGAGATCTTTTTTCAACTGCAAGTTTATTAATCTACCTGCAGATTTTGTCTAATAAGAGAAAGTGTCTAGACTGTTCATTTTAGTGCAGCAAAATCTGACTTGCCTTATTTTGATTTAATAAAATACGAATTCTTGCTGTTCACGTATTTGTGCAGTATTGCCATGTAACTATTTGTGGTACTATGCTGTATTAAATCCACCCTTACAAAACAACCAGTGAACCTATTCACATTTCCTGAGTTTATTATGTAATGCTGATGATGCTGAAGTAAGAGCATTTCAGTCAATGGAATTCCTTTTCAGACGTCTGGTTCCTATTACCATTGTCGGGAACACTTCTGACTCAGCAAATTTGTCCAAAATGGGGCCTTTCATGTCACACTAGTCTGAGTGATGCCTGTTTAATAAAGCAGAAGATCTGAACAGTCTGTGAAATTTCTTTTCATCAGAGTAGGAGACTGCAGTGTGAAGTATATTCCTGTTTAAGGCTGAAAGATTGATCGACTTATATCAAAATCAATTTTTAATTTGCAGGAGTTGCAAAGTTATCCTAACAATTAACTGAGATGATTTGGCGCTGAAAGATAAATTGTGTTTATATTAAAATTACAATTTAACAGAATGACATTTTACAACACCCTCCATTATTAACTTTAACATGGCAGTGGGGGAAATTGAAGCTAATAACACAAAGCTTGTGAAGCATGAGCACCTGTATATGAGCTAGACGAATCAGAAATGACCCCTGTATGGTGTACTTGAAA
>JAMWET010000160.1:530000-532500 GCA_024036415.1 Prochilodus magdalenae | reverse complement strand
AGAAATATGAGTCTTGCCGGAGGCGTGGATCGATCAGACTTGAGAGAATGTAGAATTCTCAGCCTCTTTCTGCTGAGCCCGTGAAGCTGATTAGCTCATCTCGCGTTCACTGAAACAGGAGAACAGAGAACATGAATAGAGTGATTGAGCTGATGAGGTTAAAGGACAAAACAGATCAAAATTATATTTAAAAAAAAAAAAAGGACAAAATTAAATAAATAAGCTGTGCAGTGTGGGTGGAGAAAAGAACAGGGCCCGCATGAAAATGTTATGATGGACAGAATATCTGTCTTTAAAAGTTCCGATAACTGATATTATCGACCAGTGCAGTTTAATTTGGTCTCTCTTTAGGCTCCTGTAGCTTTTGTTAAACAGTTCCTTACTGACTAGTATGACTCTTAGTAATCAACTGTGGATAGTCAGGCCTTCTGTATTTCATCTTCGGTGAGTTCAGCTTTTGTCTTAGTGGAGATGACCAACCAACCCATCTGGGGAACAACCATGATCCACACAAAGTTGAGCGATTTGTTTTATCATGGGTCACTAAATGTCAAATGTTCTTCATATCAGTCTAAATTTATCATAATTTATTGTTCCTGGTAATCTTTATCTTCCTCCCTAATAGTACTGTAATCCAACCATTCCTTTGACAATGGGTGTATATATATCTCTGCTCTAGGACCCAAACCTTGTATTGCCAGATCTGGACCATTTATTTTGGCAAATTTGTCTTTAGATTGTTTGGCTCATCCTAATTTACGCAGCAAGGAAAGGACGACAGTAAAATTAGGTCCAACATTGAAAAAAACTGCTGAAATGGAGATACAAGGTTTTGTTTCTACAGCAGTGATACTGTAGCATGAGGAGAGGGCTTCTCACCGAAACCAGACTTCAGAATTTGTCATGTAGTCAGTGGCATGTCTAATTCCCACTTCCGAGCAGAACTATAATAGTTTTCCTAGGGTTGACATGGGGTGGTGTGTGTGTTAGAATATCGTTCTGTCCTGTGTATACTTTTCCCCCTGAATGTCACTGGATCTTCTGAACTACAGGGTCACTGAGTTGTTGAAATATGAATATTGCTACACCCATGCTAAAAGCAACTTAACAGTGACATTTTGCCTGAAATGAAGTCAACTGTTCATCTTCAACACTATTATATAACACCAGCTCCCTGAACTGCAGGATACTGCTCCCATTGAAGCAGCTGAACAGCCACATTTACGTCAATTCAATATCTAAAAATAGCATGTAGAATAAAAGTCTTTTGGTTAATGTTCTTGTAAATGTAATATAAATCAGAGTTGGGCACTATTATTGAGGGGAGTTGTGAAGAAGTGCAGGGTTTATTTCCTATAAGCATTATAGACTATGTTTACTAGTTTCCTTTTTTACAGTCATAATGTAGATGTTGTTGGGAGTGGGTTTTACCCAATCAATAAATAATGCTGTTATAATGCTGTTATCACCTTTAAAAGAAAAGAAAATCTTATATCCAGAGTTGTTGGAAAAGGATGTACAGTATTTTGAAAACTTTCATTCTGATGACGCACAACAGAAACCAAGAAACACCCAAAGAAAGGAGGAATATTTTAAAGCTATTTTGGTTTAAAAAAAGCTGAGTGTATTGAAGGATCTGAATAAGAAACTGATGGAGGGTGGATGCAGTTCAAAGTGGGCTGTGAATAAAACATAGTTTTTCTCCTGTGAAGTATGAAAGTGTGGTCCTTTTTTGGGGGTGGGTGGGCGGCTGGCAAGCAGGACCCACCTCTGTCTGTGTGTGTGTGTGTGTGTGCATGCACGTGCGTACGTACGTGCATTCTAACAATAGGGCATGGCTTTGTTATCGTGCTGTGCTCAGGATCAAAAGCAAATATGTCAGCAGGTTTCAAAAAGGGGGGTTAATTTTGTGTGTCTTCGTCGGCCGGAAACGTCCAGACACATTCTGCGCTTTGGCTCATTATTTTTTCAACACTGCTCAATTAATCGTCTCTTCTTTGTGTCACCCACTGTTTCTTATTACGCATATTCTTTTGTGAATCTGTACTTTTTTTTTCTCCGTAAGTGTCGTAATTACAGTGTCTAGACATCTCCATGGGACAGACATGATCAAATAAATTGTGAAATTGGGGTTCTCAAAACTGGAGATGGTACACATCCCTTTTATCACCACAGATTCAAAATCTTTAAATGTTACTAGATTGGATTTTGTTACCATTATGTTCTTTTTTTCCAAAAGCTAGTACCTGCTGCTTCCATTTAGCCATAGCAGTGGTATACAGCTCAGTGAACAAAAACCAGGTCTTTGTCGAATGTTGCTGTCCAAACACTGAGAGTGTTGCAGGAATTTGGCCCTGTCTGATTCTGCTGACTGGTCTGTATGCAGCATGCCACCTTTACAGACAGAGGGGTGTGTGTGTGTGTGTGTGTGTGTGTGTGTGTGTGTGTGTGTGTGTGTGTGTGTGTGTGTGTGTGTGTGTGTGTGCATTTAAGATAAAAA